>ML685815.1:880782-965567 GCA_007922175.1 Pelusios castaneus | reverse complement strand
GCTGGCAATGCAGCCCCCCCTGCCACCGGAAGCCCTGCAGCTGGGCTAGAGGGCTGGCTGTGGGCAGTGCATGGTGGGACAGGTGCCCACCATGCACTGCTCTTCTTTCACAAAGGAGCATTCCAAGGTTGAATGCTCCTTTGCGAAAGAAAGAGCACGTGTGTTCATGAGAAAGCGCAATGGTTATTGCGCTTTACTTGTCCCGCAATAACTTATTGCGGGACAAGTTTTCTCGTGTAGACATAGCCTGACACTGTGAACCAGAAACACTCATCTTAGTGTTTTTTAATTTTCAGATTTTCATGGAGAATCTAGCCTCTGCAACTCTGTACGGTTGTGTTTTTCCAGGAGTTTAGTAGGTTTTGGGGTGGGAGTGGTGATCAGTGGAGGCAGATTGCTTTGCTGGTCTCTCAGAGCTCAGACTGCCATGTTATTCTGCCTGCCACCGGTCCGTCTGGGATACAGCTCTTTAGCATGCCCATTTGTAGCACCTCTATTTTTGTACCTTAAGTTACTGACATCAAAAAAGAGAGAGTTAACGCCAGGATTTTGGGAAATGAACCTGAGTGTGAGCCCAACGCAAGGGACCTCCCTTCTTTTAAAGCATGAAGAAATATTGTGAAGAGGTACAGTGAGAACTTGTTTCTCATTCCACATCAGCAAACAAGTTACTAAGAATCACTAAATTAGGACACCACCACCAATTCACAGGAGTAGATTACAGAAGGCAGTTACTGAAAGAACAGCCAAGTGGCCATAATAGCAATCATGTTACTACCAGACTATTTATGTTCATGTCCCAATACTGGGTCACACTTAGGCCTTAAATAATCCCGGGCTCTTTCTATTTCTATCCTGGGTAGAGGGTTAATGAAACAGAATATAACCATGACATTGTGGCTTTTCTCCATTAGACAAATAAGCACCTCTGTTGACCTGGAAAACTGAACTGGCAGTTTCAGATGAGATCATGAGGTTAGTACCAAGAAGGGACAGAAGACTATTACTTAGAGACAAAAGGAAGTACAGCAGAGCTCTAGAACAGAATCCCAGCTGGGCCACTCTGAGCAGCGCAGATGCAAATGCATTGGTCATTCTGATGTGCCACAGAACATGGGCTACCCCTCACCTTGAGGGAATTTCACTGCTTACGAAAGTGAAGGATTATTTAACACTGGCCAGAACCTGACAATGCAGGCAAGCACCATGCAAGCTTCCCACCTGCACCCGCCTGCAGACACACTGCTCCACCAATGCAATTCATCAAGAGCCGCAGCCTCTCCTGCTACTGCACTTGCAGACTCCTCAGACAGGTACCAATACAGTTCAATCTCAACCACTCCTGATATTCAAGACCTGCACCCACAAGCTCTTCAAGTGCATCTCAGTTCTGACCCACCCCTTGTGCTATTCCGGACCTGAGTAGGTTTGTGATGTATACGGACAGCTACAGGAAATGGGACAATAGGACTGACTGTCGCTTGTGATGCTAACCAGAATTTGAACCTGGGTCGGGGCAGTTCCACCCTCCTCCCACCCTCCCCAGGCCTGTGACACCACTCCCCTCCGCCCTCCCCCAGTTGGTGCTGCACCGCGTTGCTCTGGGGCCAGGGCTGCGCCATCCCCTCTGCTCAGCTGGCGCTGTACGGCGTTGCTCTGGGGCCAGGGCTGCGCCATCCCCTCTGCCCAGCTGGCGCTGTACGGCACTGATCTGGGGCCAGGGCTGCGCTGTCCCCTTCTGCCTCCCAACCGGCTCTATGCATCCCCCTCCCCCGCCGGCTATCCACACCCCTCCCACCACCACCTTCTCCCCCTGCCCCCGCCCCAGCCTGGCTCTCCACCAGCCCCGCCAACCCACCTGCAAATGTCATTGCCCACCCCTGCTCTAATCCAAGCCACAAGCTAGATCCACCCAGCTAGACCCCTCCACGGCTCTCTCTCAGTAGATAAAGTTGTCAAGCATTTTGCAGCAAAATGAAAATCGAAAGCGGAAAGTTCTCGTGAGGCAGAGACTGGGATGCTGCCTAAATTGCAGCTTTGACGGAGCTAAAAATAACCCTGCTGTAATTCTCATTCCCTCTGTTGGTTACAGGATTAGAGGAAGCCGTTCCATGTTTCTCTTGGAGGAGGACCAGGTATCAATGCAGGGTTAAACATAGGAGGCTGACAAAGATTCCCAGAGGGGAACAGGGCAGGCACTTTAGCGGCAACACATATGCTTCTGCACCACTGGAATACGACACAAAGGCGTGACAGAGGGTGGATGCAGGGGACACCACGCTTTCCTTTTTCCCGTGCCCTAGTGGCTGTTTGGGATATAGCAATGTACCACAAAGAAGGTGGCTTTTTCTCCCAACCACAGGGTAAAGACTGATACCAGCATCCCTTCTACCCTACAAAACGAAAGGCAACAGTAATGATAGGGATTCGCATTGAAAAGAATAGTGTAATTTGACACCATCGGGCTGGTTCCACCAGATATACCACTGGGCTATGGAGGAGATGAGAGACTGGAAAGGGGTAGGGAGGCACCCTGCAGCAATGGCTAAAACAGACACACATGCCTGAGAAAGAGGAAATCTGATGAACACAGCAGGCAAAAGAAGAAGTGGATCTAAACCTCTAGAGGTGACCGGATGGGTCCCTGAAATACTTGTGTGGCCCATCCAAGCTCTAAATCTCACTTTCATTCCTTTGTGACAGGGTCAGCCTGTATGCAGTGAAGTGCAGGTGTGCAAAGAAGAATCCTGTGGACACAAGTAGAAAGGCTAAGAAGGTAATGAAGGGAAAGGGGGTTTTGATGAGGGGAGTGGAGCGGAGCATCGTAAGAGAGGACACAGATCACCACAACTGGTGGAGATCCCTAAATCACCAAGTAAATAGCAACGCACCAAGCACATGGCTGAGACTACACAGGCACGTCATAACAGGACCGAGGGGCATTACACACGCACACAACATTTCAGGATCTCAGGTCACTAACCAGGGAAGAAAGTCCAGGAACGAAGGGGGCAAGCAGAGACAATTACCTTGAGCTCACAGTAAGGACAGTCTTAGATGTTCCCAGTAAAATCTGCCATGACACACTCCCATCCATCCACCCCATTCAGTGGTCAGCATTTAAGGAGCCACATTTCAAAAACACTAAAGCAAACCTTTCCATTTTTCATATGGTACCTCAGACAGCTTCTCAGCTTCTGAGAGACGGATCTTTCCAGCCTTTCATCACCTGCAATTGCATTTCCTGAAAGGAGATAGAGGGCTGAGATGCCACTGGTAAAGAAGCCAATGTGCAGAGCCCTGCAAATCTAAGGATAGCCTCAGAACATTTTCTGTGGATAGTGGATCAGACACGGGTCTCAAATGTGGGAAAGCAGCCGTCTGCAGCTCATAGTCTTTGGCTATGTCTACATTTACTAAAGTTAGTTCCAATTAGTTAATTTGAACTAACTAATTCAAACCAATTTTAGTTAGTTCGAATTAACTTAATTCAAACTAGCAAAATTTAGTTTGAACTAAGCAAGTGCCATTCATGGCACTTGCTTAGTTTGAATTAGCAAATTGCATTGAGTTCAATGGGCCGGTTAGTTCGAACTAAGCAACTAGTTCGAATTAACCTTAGTTCGAATAGCATATTCGAATTTATTAGTTCGAATTAAGGAAGCCCTTAATTCGAACTAATGAAAACCTAGTGTAGCCATGGCTTTAGTTAGTTTGAATTAAGCTTCCTTAATTCGAACTAACTTGCCAGTGTAGACATAGCCTTTGAGGCTGCTTCCCTGCCTTCAAGATCCAGGGGTAGGGGCTGGCCCCTGATCAGCTGTTCAGTGACCAAACAGCTGATCAGTGGTGGCTGAGGGGTGCGGAGCTGGTCACCAAACAGCTTACTGGCAGCCTGGTGGTATGGTGCAGATAGACATAAAATACGGAGTGCAACCATGGATTAGACACACATTGATTCTGGCAGATACAAAATAGTGGATCTGCATCCAATCTGCATCTGCCCAGGGCTCTACCAATGTGCTGGGGAGATGGCTATACCACTAAAAAAACCTCAATACTCACATCTTCAATTGTATCTTGAAGACTAACCTGCTGCCACATGTCATGGGAGCAGGGACAGCTTATAAATGCCCCCTCCGTATCCAGCACAGGGCTCCCTGTAAAAAGACGGAAAACTACATCCCAGGTTACAACAAAAAGCAAATATTGGTCCCCTATCACGCAACTGCATTAGACGGCAGCACCTGCCCTCTCCCACTGCAAACTTGTGTTTAAAGGGGGAAATGGAACAAAGTAAATAGCCAACTACGTTCTTCACTGACCCAAGAGACCTGGAAAACATGCAAGCATTTGTAAGGCACGCTGGTGCCTCGCCGTAGCTGACCCCTGCACTGTCCTATCACTATGCAGTCCAACAGCAACAGGAACCACGTAAACAGGGAATAACTCCTGCTCTTTGACACAGGGGTGATACTGGATCTAACCCAGGGCTGGAATCTCCAGAGTAGTTATTAAGAAAAGCACAGGGCACAAAAAGTGAGGTATTCATGAGTTTACTTTCTAAAGGAAACTAACAGGCATGGGTGGAGGCCGGATAGAGTGCTGAACAGAAGAGCCACTGAGTTCATCTTTCCTCTCCTTGCAGTAAATATCCTCAACCTCGAATTACAGATCAGTCTGGCCACAAACAAACAGCAGAAAGGAATAACTTGAGGTAGACGCAGCCGCTGCCCAACATAACCAACTCACTGAGGTCTGCAGGAATGAGAGGGGGTTGAGCAGAGGGATTAGAAAGGAAAACACCAGCTGTTCCCTGTGTTCTCCGGTCTGCAAACCTGCTATGGTTAGGTGAGGGGAAATAAGGGACGAGTTCTGCAGCTGCAGAGGGGCTCTGCTCTTGTAAAGCCTGACAGATCACCAGCTCCTGTCACATTAGGCCACCAAATATCTCAGGCTGCAGGTCCCAGGTACAAGCTGATCTAGGGGCTGCTTGTAGTCTGTCTAGCTGCTGAGAATCTGCAGGAAGAATGATTGGTACATTGCACCTCCTCTGACTTACAGCAAAGGGACTCCCTCGCATCTCAGCAACTCGCCTGCGAGCTTCCATCTGACCAGTCTGCTGAGAGGGTAGGAAACCTTCTCTTCTTGTGATGTTTAGTTGCTCCTGTGAATTTCCATCTGGTCATCTCTGCTCCCTGCGCCCTTCAGCCTACATTGAGTTGAACCTACAGCAGTCTTAAGTTCCAACCTCTTCCTTCAGCACCTGGAGGCTCACGGGTCAGACTTGTGGCGGAAAGCCTGACCTGTCGCATCTGTGTGGCATTTGCGCAGTCTTCCGCATACAACCAATGAAATTGTTGCATACAAATTAGCTGTAGAGCCAGGGTGATGATTGGTAGAGTTACAGCTAATAAAACAGTGATCTAGGATTCTTGGCATAGCACAGACACGTCTCACTGTGGCTGTACACCAGGCCATTGTAATCTGTAAAGTCAAAATGGGCAAGTTCTTAAAAACTGGATAGTAACAGACCATGAAACCCAGTGATGACTGAACCTGAGGATATTTTGAACAAAAAGAGCTCTCATGTTTGCTTGGACCAGTCTCCATCACCTAACTCTGACTCAACAGACATTCTAGGCTTCAGAGTGACACTCCTGGAATTTTATTATAGGGATTGTACCCTGGGATATATAGTCCAGCCACAGAGAATAGGGCTATGAGGTATCCAAACTACAGTTCCATACTACAGTTATGAATGCTACAGGAAAGCATAGAGAAAATAAATACTAGTCTCTTAATAAGGAACACAGGTCTGCAGACAGACCACATCTCTGCAAAGACTGGTGCTATCAGCATTTGACACTCAGAGATAGGTGCTGGAAGGAGCAGTGGCTACAGCTATTAACCATTGTTTAAGACTCACGTGTCATGAGTTTGATGGTCTCAGTTTAGCCAGTAGTGGCCCAAATCCACTGAAAGCTGCACATTGGCTCTATCTGTGCATGTGGCCCTCAGCACAGCATTGCCCAGATTAACAGAGCACAACAGTAAACAAAAATCCCTACCCCGTCTCCAACTGAAGGAGTAACTTGAAAGGCAGCCTGGTCTCTCCCTGTCCTGTAGCAAAGGAGCTCCTATGCCTCACCTGGTACTGGGAGACTGTAGGAGCTCTGGGTCGGAAGCGTACTTTGAGGCTCTCTGCTACTCAGCGCTCACAGGTCCCCCAGACTGACACTGCAAACCACCTCAGCAGCATTAGTGGGGTCTGTGAATCTACAAGAGACCTGGCCAGAGCAACACTAACAGGGTCTGTAGGCCAGGATTGGATCTTGGTGTAAACGGATTCTAATTTCATCCACAGAATGTTTAAAGGAGTGTTTTAAAAGCTTGCTTTAAAGCAAGGACTTAGATGTCAACCAGCATGATAAACCATCTGCACCAATAATGCAAAGCCCAGCACTTCCCCACTCCCTCAGTCACAATCTCTCTCTCACCAGCAGTTACTCAACAACAAAGAGGGAAGAAACAGCTCCCCAGGTAACAGTCCACTTTTCATCAGCACCTTCTCCAGTCCGTCCCTTTGGTCTTGTTGGCAGCAGCAAATCCCCAGACCTAGTTACCTACATATCTCACAAGCGTGCTTGGAGGATTAGTGAATGTTTGTGCTGTTCTCTGAAGCTGTACTGTGCTATGTAATTATTAAGCATTTTTCTATTTACAATATGTCTCCAGAAAGGAGACTGGGGTCCAAATTCACTTGCGGTCTCATACAAAGGAACATCACAACTCCAGCTAACAAAGAATACACCAGTCTCGCCAGAGCAAGACATAATGCAAATCCCACTTGCAACACAAAGTCCCATTTTCCAGAACAAGGAGCTTTGGGCAACTCCAGAGTTAATCATTTCATAAACATGGATAAACTTGAGTCACAGAAGACAGGTGCAGCACAGCAGGACTCAATAGCTTGGACTCTGTTTGATCCCTTCAACAGATTTAAGGTTAAGATCTTCAGTTTGATTAAAAGCTTCTTCCTTGTCTCCCGCCCTCACCCCCGACACATCCAAAGCCCCCATTGATTGCTCTATTTCCTGCCATAGGCTCCTTCGCCAGGACCCTTCATGCACCATCAGATCAGGAAGGCTGCAGGGAAGAACAAGCCATTTTGAATTTAAATGTTAAGGGGAGGGAAAACTTACTTTGCAGCATTTGCCTTGGTGAGGCATCCACAGATCTGCCTGTTTAAAGAGCATCTGGGCTGAATCCCTGCACCACTTGGAACCTTCAGCTGCAACTTCCAGCACTGCTGCCCTCAGAGAAAGAGAGCAAGAGAGGTGGAGAGAACACACGCAGAGCCCAGTGCTGCAGAGAAAGAGACAGGAGCAGCAGAGTGAAGCACCAATCTGCTGATTAATTCAGCCTCTTCCCAGTCACGCTGCAGATCCAGCAAGGAGGCGGTGGGTAGAGGGGGGGAAGTGATGGCGGGGAAGAAAGTTCACACTGGATCACACCAGATGTCTGTAAGAATGACCCATTCATCAAATGAAGCCGATCCAGCCAGATATTGTGTGTGTGTACGTATAAAGATGCATCTGCAGTAAAGGGAGGATGCCAACTGATAAGTGTCTATAGAAAAGCATATGGCAAACTAGACAGGACAAAATGCTAGCAAATGTATAATATTACAAGGGGGAATATATACTACTATACTATACTATACTATACTATAAATATACTACAGGTAGGAAGCTGGGGGATATATACTACTATACTATAAATATACTACTGGGAGATATATACTACTATACTATACTATAAATATACTACAGAAAGGAAGCGGGGGGATATATATATTACTATACTATAAATATACTACAGGTAGGAAGTGGGGGGGGAGGATATATACTACTATACTATAAATATACTACAATGGGGAAGCAGCACTGGCCAGGGTAGCAAACTAGAGAGAAATGAGTGTATCTATGAGAGACACCAGTTTGATTTTTTTAAAGTTATTATTATTTAAATGATTAAGGAGGTTACAGGCCTGATTTGCTGAGCTGAGCTGGTGTTTCTCCCTCCCTCTTGTTCCCAAGAAGGGCTTCCCAGCAGCACTCAGGATGGAGAAGAGAGCAGCAAGTGCCCCTCTATACATCAAATATTCATAGAGAGAGCCTTGGGAACTCAAACAGAAGGTTCAGTGCAGGTTATTAATAGCAGCACATTGTGCCTGAAGCTTGCCACTTACTGAGACCTGGTCATTGGCAAGAAGGAGGCACACAGGGGACATGAGAGGAGCAAAGACAGAGAGCACATACCAGAAGCCCATTGTGTCAATGGAAGCGGAACACGACTGCAGTGAAATAGACAAATGGATCTTTGAGATGACAAGAAGGAGCCAATCCCATTGCCGACGGCGACCACAGGCTGCATAGTAAAGCTCTCCATCCTAACCAACGAATGGTCAAATGTTTTCTCTCGGTGTCAGTCACAGGCATTGGCAGTGACTGAACCCTGATTTACTGACATCTTTCCCTGAGCTCCAGATGCCTATATCAACATGTTGTCCAGAGCACCCCAAAGCCAGTTGGCATAATGATATATACCCCCAAAGTGGCATATCATACATTACTGGAAAACTAGTAACTCACTGATCATTAATATCGTGGCATAACAGATGTACAGCAAACCCACATCATAGATGTGTTCCAAATATGTATTTAAAATGTACTTGACAAGCAGTACCTAAGCCATGCCTGTGCCAAAAAAGAAATGGGGTTCCGCCTGTTTTAATGGGAATGTGTATGTGAAATAAATTAGGCAAAGTGTGACCAAAGGCAAAGAAAAGCACATTTCCATGTAAGGTGAACAAAGCCATCAGGAAAACAAGTGAGGAAAGACGACGGCTTAAATCTCGACAAAGAATGGAGACTGCAACCCAGGAAGCCTTCCTGCCTCTTGAAGCAGGGTCAATGAACTTCGGGAAGATACCACAGTATCTTCCACCCAACAGGAGAGAGAAGCTTTGTCTGGGCTTACTTTTCAAAGGGTTACTGGACTCTAAAAAGAAAGGGGAGTGAACCCCATAGTTACCCATCACTTGAGGGACTAATGTGGCCAGGGCTTGAAATCACAGAACATTGGATCCTTCAACCGGGGAGGCAAAGAAGTCTGTGGGAACTAAGTAAGGTTTAGGCAAAAACTGTAACTTTCTGAAATTAAGTTTTAATCTTAGAAGCATATTTTTTACTTTTATTTGCATGGAACCCTTTTTATCTTTAGTCCTTATCTTTGGTATCAAATAAACCTATTACTTTTTAGTTAATAAAACTTGTTTTACTTTTACTATAAACCAATTAAGTGCTTTGATTAAAATAAAGTGCTTGTCAAGCCCAGGTTAAATTAATGAATTGCTGTTTACTATCTCTTTAAAAGGGACAGTAAATGTAATAGCTTCTGTGAGTGTTCCAGAGTGTGTTGGGACACTGCAGGGCAGAAATTTGCAATGGGGGGTGTTGGGGTCACCCTGCAAAAAGTAAGTTTGTGGCCCAAGCCAGGGTGTGACCCACATGCTTGTTGGCTGGCTGCTGTCATCTGCAGGACTGTACTCTGTGGGGAGGCAAGTGTGGCGATTGCTCCAAGCCCCGCGATTTCACAGGCCCCGCACTGCCCTACTATGAGGGGGATAGTGGGGGGCCCGCACCGCTGCATCCCACTGCTGTGCAGCCCACTCCCCCCACCCCGTTGCCTTCAGCTTGTCAGCGAAGGAAGCAGGGCAGAGTGGGAGAGCTGAGCCCAGCCACTGGCCAGCCCGCCCCTAGTCCTGCCACCTGCCCCAGCCGCCCTTGGGGTCCTGGCCATGGCCGGGGCTGGGGCAGGCTCCCATCAGCAGCGGCAGCTCCAGGTCCCCAGGGAGGCAGCTGGGGTTCCTGGGGGTGGAGTGGGCTGGCTCTCCCCACCCTCTCCAGCATGGGGGACTGGGGGAGCCCCCTAGGCCGATTGGCCCTGGGCCCCGCTCCCTCCATGGGACAGCTCTGGTCATCTGATCTGTGCCAAAGCATTTAAAACACATCAGACAGTGATACAACCCATCACTGGTATGAGTTGAAACCCAAAGTGTCATGAATATGAGCAAAGTCCCCCATTTAAAATCCTAAGTGCAGAGACCATGGCTCCCATGCTAAGAACTAAATATACAGGCAGAGACCCCAGATGATCACATAGTATCACCAATTCTCAGGGCTCACTTGATGCTTGGATGAAGAATGGAGCATTTATTGGTGATCTGTTGTGTTCATTCCCTTTGAAGCACCTGGCACTGGCCACTGCTGGAAGAGAGGATACTGGGCTAGATGGATCATTGGTTTGACCATGTATGGCCATTCTTTGGGCTCTCTCTCTGCATGTGCACTGAGCCACATATTTGTATGCAAGTTTATAAATACATATGGCCAAAGTTGAAGGAAAGCAGAAAGGGAATCTGGTGTCACTGCAAAAGAGAGAGAGGGAGTTGAGTGGAGGTGAAAGAAGAGACAGCCTACAACCCTGCATCTTTCTACAGGGCATTTTGTTTCCTAGATGACACCATCTTAAACTGCACAAAGAATAAAGCATCTTAAACAGCACAATTCTCTCTCCCCTCCTCTTTTCTGCACTTAGTTCCTAGCAAGAAAACAGCTAAAGCCAGCTGCTAATCATAGGTGCAATGCCACAAATGCAAGGGGTGAAAAATAGGTGGTCAGAATTGGGAAATTCTCAAACACCCACCAAACTCACACCCTATACAAGATTTGGGAAGTGAGGTTGCATTATGCTGTCTGCAGGACTTCTTTAAATTGTTTCCACAACTCTGCATGAACACATTTTGGAGCCCCAAACCATTGCAGCTAGAACAACTGTCAGCAGTGTCTTCGGGAACAATACATATATGCTCAGTGTTGAGCCAGAACCTTAAAATGACAGAGGGAGAGAACACTTTTACCTTGCTTAGGTCATAACTTTCTCCCAACTCTGCCACTCCAGACTTCAGTAGCAAACCCAGGATAATGGAAATAAATACTATTCTTGATGTATCCCATTTTATAGAGATCACTATTTATGGCCTGCCATATGGGACAACCATCCATCATACGCAAGTATCCCTCTCTCACTGGATGGATGCCAAAAGATATTGTCAGTTGGCATCAGAAGTTGTATCTGGGCATCCATCTATTCCTCGAAAGAGAGAGTTTATCTTCAAAGAGGCAGAAGCTGTGATAATTGAATCTGAGGATAAACTGGGGGTTGGAGCAGAAGACAAGCAGTAAAGGCAGATTCAAGCTTGTGGCACAAAGACTGGTTTGAAAAAAAGAAAAAAGAGGTTTTAGAGATGCTCCAGAGCGGACAAGGGATGACTAGAGATATAGCTGAAGGTGCAAAGAGAATAACCTGAAGTCAGTACATAAGAAGGGGCATATGAGACAGGTGCTCAGATATCTTGTTTTGGGGAAAGTAGAAAGAGAGGGGTGTGACACTGTCTGGATTTAGGAGGCTATTTATGATATTTAATATCACTATTTCAAAATTACAATAATCCATATGAGATATGCCATCTTGGGTACCGATCGAAAGGTTATAATTTGCTAAGAATGATTATATTGTTTATGTGTACATCTCATACCTGTATTATAAGTTATTAATATGTTCAATATATCTGTATTTCAACTTGTGATGTGTTTCTGGGAGATATCCCAGACAAGATTTCTATAGCAATTGTCTCCTTAATGGCCCATTAAGGAAATTCACGGGTACAGTGAGCCCAGGAGAGACCTGATGAGCAACCAGGGCTTGCCCATGTGACTCTGGTCTCCATTTTGTTTCTGTAAAATTCCACTAATAGAATGGAATAGGGAGAGGAGAAAAAAAGCAGCTGTACTCATCTCCATCTTGTCTTTCAGCCCATGCAGCATTCAGTCAGCACCTACCTCTGGATTTATTCATCTAAAAGTAAAACTGTGAAACAAAGGACTAAGACCCTCCAGGTACTGGACGTATACTAAAGGATATACAAGCCTGCAAACTCCAAATTCTGCCGAGGACTTGATTTATACGGACTTTTAAATCATTGTATGTATGTGATTTGCTTTAATCCTTCAACATTTCTAATAGCTTGTTTCTTTTCTTGTATAATAAGCCTTTAGTTTTGGTTACTAAAGGGCTGATTGGCAGCATGGTATTTTTAGTTAGATCCAAACTTATAATGATCTTGTAAAGTGGCTGATCTTTCGGGGGTCAGGAGAACCCTTTTGGTGAAGAACATGGAGTTTTTAGTAACTTCTCTCTTTCCAAGACCCAACATCTGTCTGGGAACCAGTGGCCGAAATGCAGTCTCTATTTTTATTGTGGTTTCTTGATGTCCAGTGAGGGGAATCAGAAGCATTGTTTGTGACTGACTGGGAAGCCTGACTTCAGTGTCACCCATCAGTATTGAGAGAATCTGCTCTCCTTTTTTCAGTCTGCCCTGATCTTGGCATTTTCAGGTGGTTATCCCAGGTGGGCAGGGTCACAAGGGGTATGGGAAATACCAGGTGGGAAGGAGACTGGTAACTTTTACTTGCAGATGCTTGTTCAAATCCAGCCCAAATCAATAATGAACCTTAAATTTTAAATAGTTCCCCCCCCTTTAGTAGATCCCAAAATGCTTTGCAAAGGAAGTCAGTATCATTATCTGATTTTACAGACGGGGAAACTGAGGCACATAAAAGTGAAGTGACTTCCCAAAGTTACCTAGCAGGCCAGTAGCAGAGCCTGGAAGAGATCCCAGATCTTCTGAGTCCCACTTTGTTGCTCTAACCATTAAGCATTATTACCAGCAACCTAACCTCAGGACCATTGATCAGGCACTCATGATCACTTATGTAAAAATAACCAAGCTGTTCTAGTCCAAGTCCTGACGGCAAAAGGATCTCAAACTCCCAGCAAGTGTTCTAGTTGTGCTGTGAAGAAGCTAAGGAAAACGGATGGAAACTGAATTCCCCTTTTTCCACTAGAGTTAGGCCCTCCAGGTCAGAACCGAGGCAATTGGCAGGGCAGTGAGGAGGTAGGGAAGAGTGGCTCTTTGTGCTGGTACATACACTGCAGATGTTGGAGCAGAGAATCTGGCACCTTTCAGCATCATTAGTTTTCACCTTAAAAATGCCAAAAAATTAACAAGAACTAAAAATCAGGCTGAGGGGAGAATGAATGGGAAAACTGCACATTTGATTTAAGAGATTTTTGGTACTGCTAGTGGGATACTCTCTGCCTTGGTCTGATTCTGGTACCAACTGAAGGTAGCAACTAAGACATTTTGATTTTTCAGTCATTCTTGATAATGGAATTGTATTAGCTGGCTAAGGGCAGAGGACAAATCTCTCACCCTTCTGAGTGACAGAGATCAGTCCTGCAGCTGCACTCAGAGAAGGTTTCTTTGTTTTAGGAACTCGTCAACATCACACTAGGTTTTTCCCCCCATGTGACAGGGACACCGTCAACTAGATTTAACCTAAAATTTAGATTTTGATTTTCGTGTTTTAAAATAAACTTAACAGTCCAAATTTGTCACCGGCATTACACCACAGAATAATTTGGCCCATCATCAGCAAAATCATTCAAGAATCTTTCTAATTAAAATTAAAACAGGGTCAGTCTTAAAGGATTGAATCCTTGGCCTGTGGGGCTGCAGCTACAAAAATCAACACTAGAACTGAACTGACCTACAAACAAGAATGAAACTAGCTGTCTTTTCTCAGCTTCCAAGCTGAGTGAAATGCAGAAAGACGTTTGAGGGGATCAATGATTAATCATTCATTTGAATTGCTATTGAATATATAGAGAAGGGGGCTTTTTTAAATCCAACTTTCTTTTACCAGTATTTTTTAAAGGAAGAAGAGAAGATTTTTAACAACTCAGAACAACCTAGGGTTTCGATGAAGCAGGGTCTCTTAAGGCTGATGGAAATTTGTAAGTGGTGTGCACTCCAGCAATCACAGAATCATAGAAGATTAGGGATAGATGGGCCCTCAGGAGATCATCTAGTCCAATCCCCTGCTCAAAGCAGGACCAACCTAGCCAGGGCTCTCCTCAAGCTGCATCTTAAAAACTTCTAAGAATGGAGGTTCCACTATCTCCCATTCCAGTGCTTCACCACCCTCCCAGCGAAAAACATTTTCCTAATATCTAACTTAGGCCTCCCCCACTGCAACGTGAGACCATTGCTCTGAATTCTGTCACCTATTCCCACTGAGAACAGTCTAGTTCCATCCTCCCTGGAACCCGCTTTCAGGTAGGTATAAAGCCTGTTATCAAATTCTCCTTCACTCTTCTCTTCTATACACTAAACAAGCCTAATTCTCTCAGCGTCTCCTCCTAAGTATGTGTTCCAACCCCCTCATCGTTTTTGTTTCCCCGCTAGATTCTTTCCAATTTTTCCACATCCTTCCTGTAGTGGGGGGCCCAAAACTGGACACAATATTTCAAATGAGGCCTCACCAGTGCCAAAGAGAGGGGGAATAATCACTTCCCTTGATTTGCTGGCAATGCTCCTACTAATGCAGCCCAATACACTATTAACTCTTTTGGCAGTAAGGGTACACTGTTAACTCATGTCCAACTTCTTGTCCACTGTTACCCCCAGGTCCTTTTCTGCTGAACTGCTGCCTACCCAGTTGGTCCCCACTCTGTGGCAGTGCAAGGGATTCTTCCATCCTCAGTACAGGACTCTGCACTTATCCTTGTTGAACCTCATCAGATTTCTTGTGGCTCAATCCTCTAATTTGTCTAGGTCACTCTGTATCCTATCCCTGCCCTCCACTACATCTACCAGCTTAGTGTCATCTGCAAACTTGCTAAGGGTGCACTTCACCCCATCCTCCAGATCCTTAATAAAGACGTCGAACAATCCAGCAGTAGTGGGAAAGGAATTAATTTAAAATGTTACACCACCACTTGGTCTGCTCATGGCTTTGCAATTTGTTAAGCTTGTCCCGACCTTGGGCAATGAAGAATGTCACAGGCAGGAGAAAGAGAAGACAGGGTAGTATGGAGATGGGTGAGATGCAGAAGTTCACATCACACAAGATAGGGTCTAGGACAGCAGCTGAGCACAGTGCTCCCAAACACAAGTGAAACCAAGGGCCAGATTAGGTACCATGCAGAAGAAAGTCAGTTCTAGATTCTGGTCTCTTGTTCTCTAGGCCAGTGGTTTTCAAACCACAGGTCAGGACCCAGTACTGGGTTGCAGACCCTCATGCACTGGGTTGTGATGCCCCCTGCCCCCAAAAGACTGGAATGCATTGCTCAGAGATGTAATTGTTGGGTTGCAGGCATAAAATATTCTTTTCAACTGGGTCCCGAGGGGGAAAAAAAAAAACATTTGAAAACCACTGGTCTAGGCCACTATGACCAGCTGTGTATCATAACCTTTCAGCCCACGATGGGAGACCAATCAACAGAAACACCTCAGATCAACCACTAGCTTCATCAGAACCCTGTTCAGCCCTCACTGGACTGGCTGGATTCAGTCAGGACTGGAAACCAAGAGCATGGAAGATCCTGGAGAGAAATTAGGAGCCATTTGATCAGTCCTGTCCTTTAATCAGCTGCAGAGTTCATTTACAACTTTGAACTCCATGGCTTGGTGTGAGGACAGGAGCCAGGGAATGGCACTATTTCCTGCCGTGACCGTTGTCCATTCTGGAGATTGCAGCAAGATAGGGCTTATATAACTATTGTGATCTTTTAGAAGGTTTGAATGACAACAAGAGACTCAGGTAAAATTCCTGGGTTCCAAGCACCCAAGAGCTGTACCACCACAAAGACTGTCATTTGTCTCAAAGCTAGATATGGACAGTCTGAAGCCCAACACGTTCATTTGCACAGACAGCAGAACCTACGGTGCATATCTATAGCTCAGCTGTTCCATTCCATTCGCAGTGCTAGCGCTGGAGCCAGAGAAGAGCTTGAAAAAGCTTGAAGTAACTGCATACATCATTGCTTCTTGTCTTAAACTGATTCATACCAGAAGCAGTCCAGGGCACCATTGACAACAGAGCAAAGAGAGGAGTTCTTCAATTGTAACCTTGCCTCCACAGTCTTACAGCAATTTAAATGGAAAGCCGTACAGATCAACAAGGTCCTCACCCAAAATAAACTGGGGAGATAACAGGGTGCAGAGATAGGCAAGCCCCACCTCTTGTGGTCTCATATAAACTTAAACACCACAACTCCAGCTAACAAAGAACACAGCAATCTCACCAGTGCAAGATACATTGTGAGATACTGCCAGCTTCCTGTCCCACTTGTTTCTCTGTATTAATGTTGCCGAGAAAGTCTGCTTCTCCAACTGTTATCTAAAACAACCTTATTATCTAATAAGCAAAAACCAGTCGTGGTGTGGGAAATATTGCAGAACATGCTCAGCAAGGGAAACTGTTGCATGCAGAGTAAAATGGAGGTAGGTAGTGCGATCTGGAAGAGATTACAATGGTGGGGAGGGAGGTAAGTGAGGGGAGGGGGCAAAGAGGTTGAAGTCATAGCAAGCACACACTCTCACCAGTCTAGAGCGGTTGTACATATGACCTTTTCCAGCCCTGGTCTCAAACTCAATCTCTCACCCTCAACCAGCACCCAGAATAGGGCAGGCATCTGTTCACTCTCTTGAGTGACAAACACATTTGATACTCAGGTGGCTACTGAAACTCAAGTATAAAGTAAGTGGCCGAGTGAGATGGGTCTGCTCATCTCCCTACTCCTCTTAGCACCATCATGTTGGATTTAACCAGAAACAGGGAGCAGTGCACATAAGGCCAATGATCTTCCATGAACCACAGCAAAATACCCCTTTAACGTTCCCTGCTGCATGGAAGCCTACCTCTCTCTCTCCTCTTTCCTTAGGATTGGAAACATAGTAGGTAACAAGAGGCTGGTTGCATCCAAAATACGCATAGATATTAGTCAGTCTGATGGTTACAAGGGCAGATATAGAAATAAAGTTGCTCAGCTACTCCTGGAGAGAGGCAACAGTGTCCAACAAGAAGCACACACTGGGCAAGTCTAACTCAGGAACAGGAAAATTCTACTCAGATAAATAAATGGAAACCTTCTCCACACAACCCCTAGCCCACTTTACAAAAATGTTCTCAGTGAATTACTTCCAGAGGGGGAGCCGTGTTAGTCTGGTTCAGCAAAACAAACAAGGAGTCCTGGGGCACTTTTAAAGACGAGCACATTTATTTATTGCATAAGCTTCCGTGGGAGAAAATCCTAGTTGGATTTTCTCCCAGGAAAGCTCATGCGCTAAATAAATGTGTTAGTCTTTAAAAGTGCCCCAGGACTCCTTGTTTGTCACAGAGAATTAAGCAGTCACAAAAGATGCCAGATTAAGTTCTCAGGTGACTGAAGCCATCAATTTATCCTCAGGATAGGACAGGTACACAGTAAGCGGCAGCAGCACTGTCCCCCCTAGCATGCTTCAACCCTAACCTTGAGAGGACTATTTCTAGAGGTGAGAAGAGAGTTCATTCTCTATGACCCGCACAACTCTACACTTTTCTAAAGACTCCCAACAAGGGTGCCAACTGATACGCGAGTCCAAAGCAGCCAGAGAAGAGTAACGAAGGGTTCTTACTAAACTGAGTGACTGGGCAACAAAATGGTAAAAGAAATTAAATGCTGATAAATTAATGTGTACTGGAGAACATAATCCCAACTATACATGCAAAAATGATAAGGTCTAAAATAGCTGTTGGAGTCACCACGGATGGTTCTTTAAAAACATGGGTTCAGTGTGCAGCAGCTATCAAAAAAGCTAACAGAATATTAGGAAACATTAGGAAAAGGCAAAAGAAGACAGAAAATACCACAATGTATACTATATAAATCCATGGTATGCCCACGCCTTGAATACTGAGTGCAATTCTGGTCTCCGCATCTCAAAAAACATCATAGAATTGTATAGAGAAGGGAAGCAAAAGTGATTAGGGATCGGGAACAATTTCCATATGAGAAGAGACTAAAAAAACTGGAACTGTTCATCTTAGAAAATAGATAACTAAGGATGGGATATCATAAAGGGCTATAAAATCATTGATGGTATGGAGAAAGTGATACGGAAGTGTTATTTGCCCCTTCAGGTAACAAAAGTACTAACAGTCTTCCAATGAAGTTAATAGGCATAGATTTAAAAAAACAAACAAAAGGAAGCACTTCTTCACACAATCCAAGGTCAACCTGTGGAACTCATTTCCAGAGAATGTTGTGATGGACAAAAGTGTAACTGGGTTCACAAAAGAATTAGATAAATTCATGGAGGATAGGTCTATCAAGGGGTATTAGACCAGATGATCAGGGATACAATCCCATGCTCAGGATGACCCTAAACCTGCTGGACATTAGGACTGGATGACAAGGGATCTATCACATGATAATTTTCCTCTTCTATTCACTCCCTCTGAAGCATCTGTTATGGGCCACTGTCAGAAGACAGTCTATGGGCTAGAAGGACCATTGGTTTGAGCCTGAATGGTCATTCTTATGTTCACCTGCCCACTACAAACCAGACTGAAATAATTAACTCAGTTAACACAATCATCCAGTCGGTCAGTGGGAATAACTTTTGGCCTCTGCCAAATCTGAAATGAGTGCAAACAGATGACCTAAAGGCAAAAAGATCTGCATCTCACTGACTGGTTCCTGACACTGGTAGTCTCCTAAAACAAGAGTAAACAGCCATTACACCCAGTCTGCAACCCGTGAGCTGACCAAGAAATGAAAACATCATTTCCTTGACAGTCCTCTACTCAATCGATCTACTGACTCCATAGAAGATCACTAGCCCTAGTCACATTGAATGCCAACCACATAGGATAGAAAAATTGAGGCTGCTGGCTTGAAGGGAACATCCTCCTGGTACCTCTGGGTCATCCAGTGGTGGACTCTAGTTATCAGGGACAAGCAAAGGTCCACTTGGTTATGTAGGAGACAGAATCATCCAGCTTTAGCAGGAACTGCCGATTAGTCCACAAATTAATGCAAAACATGCAGACTGAAATCAGACAGAAACAAACCAACTAGGGATTCAGAATCAATCTGCTTAAGATGGGATGACCTTCTTGGGAACCTACCTTACACATTTCCTTCAGGTCCATGGCTGCCCAGTTCTATGAGCATGCCCAACCCAACGTAACCACCGCTTTGGGTGGGAGAAACTCTTATAGGTGTGTACGACCTTGGTTACTCTGTTATTGCAACACCATCTGTGGAAACAAAAGGGGCAAGAGTCACATTTTTCTCCACTCTCTTTAAGGTAAGTGTACAATTAAAAAAACAGAATTCAAATGACAGGAAAGGGGTGTATGAGAGAAAAAATAGGAGTAGAAGGTGGTTCTAAATTATGCCTCATTAGTTTGCAGCCCCTCACCCCAAGAGGGCTTCATCAGTTTAACTTTCAAAAAAGCCGTCAGCACTACATGAATTAAGTTCCCTGCAGAGCAAAATAAAATTAATGCAGCAGCCTTGACGTATATCCTGGCACACATCCAGAAGAACTGCCAAACTCTGCCCTTAGCAAGAAGCTGGATTCCACCAGGTGCTCCAAAGACAGCAGGCTGAAAGGCCGGCCAGCAGACGTGTGATCAGACCAGGCTGTCACCAAGGGCCATTTGTCTTGCTATTTTTATCTAACCGGAGCTCCATCCAGATAATCTCTAATGGAGCCTGCAATAATGACTCTTGCATTTGCTGAAACAACGCATCAGCTCCTCTTTGACAAGGCTACACTCAAATCTGACCCATCATTAAACAAGCCAGAAGGCCTAAAGAATAGCTCCAGATCACCAGGGAATAAACTAGCAAATTTTATTTTACAAAATTTGGAATTAACAGAGCTATAGCAGGAGCCAGCGAGGAACTCACTTTCCCCCTTGCTCTCATAGAATCAAAGAAAATTATGATTGGAAGGGACCTCAGGGAGTCATCTAGTCCAACTCCTTGCTCAAAGAGGACCAAGCCCAACCAAACCATCTCAGCCAGGGCTTTGCCAGGCCACACCTTAAAAAACAAGCAAATTTCAACTGAAAATACAGAGACTTGCTCTAATCACTTGTGATCACCTTGATCATTAAGAAGATGCAATGGGAAAACGTTCCATGTTAACATATGACAATATGTTTATAGTCACCATTTTTGCTTAATCATTTCTAAAAACAACTTGCCCATGCAAAACCTATAAAAATCTTTTAGTACAGCATCATTTGGTAGCTTTGACCAATAAACACCACAATAAGGTGTTAATTTTAACTTAAAGAGGAAAAAACTGTACTCATAATCATGTGGCAGTGTTTCTGGAACAGTGCAAAAATTACTCTCATTTTGGGAACCATTGTTTCACCTCGCCTACAGCTCCACATGATACCTCATCTAAATGTATATAAAATAAGCTTTCAAATGATACATGGTGTGGGTGTGTGTAGGGTGGGTACCCTACATTCCAAAAATACGACTCCGTTTGGAGAACTGCCACATCCCTAAGCGTTACATATAAGCATTTCCTCTCATGCAGATATCTGCATTTGAAGTTGCATGTACACAGTTCACTTGCTTGGGATGAATTGTTCAGAGTGCGTAGGACAGAAAACATCTGTAGTTACTTTTTCTGTCTATCTTCTGGCTGCCACATCAACAGAATTAGCCAGCAGTTTGGACTCAGCCTGCTTTCTGTTCTGTGACCTTCACATGCAAAGAGACAGTATGGGAATGCCACTAACTTCTCCGGTTGCTCAGGCCAATTGGCAAGTGCAATGAGAAGATCACAGAAAGTGACTGAAGTGCAGCAAAGGACTGGGAACAGGAAGGAGGCACATATACCTTAGTACACCTCTACAGAGCAAATTAACGCTTTGATATCTTGCCCTTAACTCAGGGATCGCTTCAGCACAAGGGAAGACAAGAGAGGATGGACTTTTAAAATGAAGGAAAATGGCAACTCAGAATGAAAGGGTTTGAGAAAGCTCCAGGATTCTTCTTTGTATTTGCCCAAATAGGAGACTCATGGCCTTGACTAGCAACAACACACACAGATATCTGGAGGCCAAAGCTACAAAAGCAGAAAGTGAAGAAAATATCCTAAACACACTCTGTGCTAATCCACTGCAGCCCAGATCATTAGCAATGGAGGCTCAACTTTGCTCCCGCACAGGATTTAAAAAGGGAGGAAGAAGGGGAGAAAAGTAGACAGGTTTCTCCAGGGGATCATCTTGAAGCCTAAGTGAAGACCTGGGCCTGATAAGTTGTAGGCTTCCTAACCCCTCTGAGTAAGGACAGGAGTGCATCACCTCTGGATTGACTGCGGCACAAGAACCTGTCGTTAACGGGAAAAGAGTCTAGAGCAGCAGAATCATTCCTGAGATGAGGTAGCTGCCCGCTGAGCTGTAGCTCTGTTTTTTATACTTTCCTGTTTAACTCTGAGGCCCTGGACAGGGCTGGGCTCTGTAAAGTGGTCTGGCTGGAGGACAGGTCACTCCTACAGCCCGAACAGGCCACAGGACAGTGGGGGAAACTGGCACAGTTGTTGCATCAATAAACCTGGCCAAGAAGGACTGTACTGGAGCAGCAACTTTGCTACATGCCCTCTCCCCACCACCAATGTCCCCCATTCTAGGGTCTCCTAGAATGTCAGAAGGTCATCCTAGGGTCTCTAGGCTAAACTCCATTGAGAAGATGAGCAGAAATGAGATATGGGTATTATACTGAACAATGTTTATGGGTGCGATCAACCGGATCTTTGAACAGAAGACAATTACAGAGGTGATTGAAACTATGACTCTGCCGAACAGATGACAAAAGCTCTGTGGTCTCTCCATTTCACCCCTTCTGGTTTTCAGATTTCCCCCAGGAACACATCAATGGGGTTCTACCTATTGATGCCCCGAACACTACCTGGAATTCTGGAACTGACTGGATGTAGCATTCAAATGCCATGGCATTACATCCAAGCAGGGAAATGCCAACAGGCTGAGTGTAAAGCCTGCAAGCTCAGCCGAATAGCATAGCCAGGATAACTACCACCATTAACGTTCAGTTAGTTCTCGCGATACATTACTTAGGTCAACAGCAATGAGGTAATGTTCCATGTAGGGCCAGCTGCAGAACCAAGCCAATGCTACTCGAGCAATGGTTCTCAGTCTCTTCAGACTCTTGTACCCTTTTCAGGAGTCTGATTTGTTTTGTATATCCCAAGTTTCACGTCACTTATACTTAAAAACTACTTCCTTACAAAATCAGACATAACACAAAAGTGTCACATCACATCACACTGTTACTGAAAAACTGCTGAGTTTCTCATTACTATCATGCAATTATAAAATAAAGCAACTGGAACATAAATAGACTTACATTTCAGTGTATAGTATATAGAGCAATACAAACAAGTCATTGTCTGTATGAAATTTTAGTTTGATACCGAATTCACTAGTGCTTTTTATGTAGCCTGTTATAAAACGAGGCAAATATCTAGATACGTTGATGTACACCCTGGAAGACCTCTGTATCCTCAGGGGTACTTGTGTCCCTGGTTCAGAACCACTGACCTAGTAGAACATAGGGAAGTTCATAGTTCTACTTCAGAATATTTCCTATTATTTTGTGATTCATCCATCCACTGCTTTGGCCTCATGCACATTTAGTATCAAACAATCAGACCCAGCATCCAAATGCAAAACACAACTGCCCTCATTTGATTAATTCATCCTTCCTACCCAGAAAAGGCCTGGGAGAATGAGCAAGACTTGTAGCTTGACCTGAAGGTCAACCAATTTCCAACAATCAGCCAAGCAGCATTTAAAACATCCACCTGAACATCACATGGAGGAGTCCATCTGGACATTAACATAACTACATTTAGAATTAAACACTGCCTCCCTAAATCTGGGCATTTACCAAGTATGTGTCTTAAATCTGAGCTTTCATCTATTAGTAATGATATTCTGCATTTGTTAAGCATCTTCCATCTGAGGATTTCAAAGTATTGCAGAAATATTAACTGATTAAACCTCATAAGATCCTTTTGAGGTATTTAGGTTATAACCCAACAATAAAAACAACACACTGAGATACATTATAAAAGATGCACAAAGGCAGCAGCTGAACAGGGAAGGAAAAACAAAACAAAAACGGACAATTACACTATCAATGCACCTGAAAAAAAATTGTGCTTCAAAAGCACATTCCAGAAGAAAAAACGTTCTTGGCTAGAGTTTTCCCTAGAGAGTGTTCAATTCCTAATGCTTTCACTTTATTTATAATTCCCAATCTAGATGAAATCTACAAAGATGCAGAGACTGAACATCTCGTAGCCAGAAATGAACCCCAAAAGAAGAGAAGTCTGATATAGCACCTCGACTAGAAACATGGGGGAAACAAACAAAAGAAAAAACACCTGCCTTAGAAAGAACAGCTTAAATTAAAACGGATTCTTTTTATATTAGCAATACCATAGGGTCTTCCTACAATATTTAGCACCTCCCTGATAATCTGTAATACTGCTGTGTTTACTGATAGCTTGGCTTCATGGAGCACTTAAAGTGGCATTGTCAACTGTATGAAGGTCCAGCAAGTGTCTACAGTTATTAGCGCAAGTGAACTGGCAGACTGACTGCCAGCCGGGTTCTATTTCTGCCTCTCATTCAGTGTTTGATTTGGAACAAAACCACAACTTCTCTACCTCAGTATCCCTACTTTATAAATGAGACTAATCCTTGCTTACTTCACAGGTGAATTGTGAGGCATAGTTCATTAATATCTCCAAGGCTGGTGAGATCCTCCAAAAGAAGGTACTATATAAAAGTGACGTAGTGCTGCTTAAAAACTGACAAAACAGTACTCAAGAAATATTCCCTTGAAAGTTCTACTTTCTGCGACTGTAAACAAGTGTCGGAGCTTGTACACAAGGGGCATTTCTGGGTTGCAGTCAGAATGTGAATTTACAGTGCACTTGGGTGCCACACAGTAAGGTCCTGTGTAGATTCAGCTACAGATGTGTATCTTGCTTTGACATGTAACATGAAATTTTCGTGCACTGTAGCAATGTCTTGTGATGGGGCAGCTGCCCCGCACTAGCCTGGAAAGGGTTAAAGAAGGCATGGGAAGAACAGCCAATCAGGTTGAGGGGGCTGCTGGGCCAATTGGGGCCCAGGACCAGGTACAAAAGCTGGCTGTAGTGTGAGACTAGGGGTAGTCTCTCTGGGATACTAAAGGGAGAGGGGTCTGGCTCCTCCGGGGCTGTGGGCTCAGCAAAGAACTGGGCCCTTGCTAGGAAGGCCTGAGGAAGGAGGGACCTAGACTGCTGTGGCTTGTGAGGAGCCAGAAGAAGCAGCCTGAGATGAAGTGAAGAAGGTAGGAGGGCTGTGGGGAAGTGGCCCAAGGAACCTTGTTGGATTGGGGGTTGAGGTGTATAGAGTCCCTGGGCTGAGGCCTGGAGAAATGGGTGGGTCTAGGTCCTCCCCTGACTCCCTTGCACTGCTGGTGAGCAGCCATGGACCAGAGGTGCCCACTGCAACCAAATGGTTTGCTGGGTGTGAAAACTTCCCTGGAAGTGGCTACTTGGATTGGGGCCCAGCTAGAGAGCTGGTCTGCCCTGAAAGAGACTTAAAGACATAGACAGCACTGGATGCTAGGGGTGCTACTTGAACTATTCCCCAAAGACCATTAACAGGGGTCCCTGCCAAAAGGTATGGGCTGAGGGCCTGACATGTCTAAACAGGATATTACTATGCTGTAAGCTAGTGCTGTAGACACAAACCTTGGCTTGCTGTGCAATGTCTTCTCACATACACAAGCTCTCAGCTTATTCCATGGAAAGTTACTCTTGTTGCTAACAGATGAAGAGTCTCATTCTGCCTTGAAATCAGGAAGGAAAGCACTGGATAGTGAAACACAGGGTATGTCTACACTGCAGCTCTACTATTGTAGCACTACAGTGTAGATGCTTCCTATATTGAAGAAATGGTTTTCCATCAGTGTAGTTAATTGGAAGAATTCTTCCACTGACCTTGCCATTAAGTCAATCTCACTATGGTGCTCAGGGCATGAAATTTTTCACAGCCCTGACAAACATGGCTAGATCAATCTAACTTGCAAGTGTAGACCAGGCCTGAAATTTAAATTAACTTTAATATACTGTACACTTTCAAACATTTGTTAGTAAAACAAGGTGTTTCCATTTCACTTGCATTTTTCTTATTTACAGAGTGTTTCCCAGAAAGAAATGCACATCTAATACTTTCCAGAACATTTCCCCAAAGGATAGTTTGGGGAGGGAGTGTCCAGGTCAGAAGTAAGGCAGCAAGGATGGAGAACACAAATCTGGAAGAGATGTTCAGTCTGCAAAAGCTCCCCCAAGTAAACAGTCCATCAGGCAAGTGGCAGGATTACTTCTAAGACACAAGGCTTGCAGGTGGAGGCCCTCCGCTTTCATTTTAATTTTGTCCTAGTTGAAGTAGTAATTGCCACACAGGATCAGTCCAGGGTCCATCTACCCTAATCCAGTATCCTACTTGACAGAATCAGCTGCTTCAGAGGAAGGTACAGCAGATCTGGATTGGGCAATCATAGAATAACCTGCCCATACAGGGAGCTTCTTCCTAATGCCTGTAATTTAAAGATGAAAACAGGAGACCTGCATCCCTTCCAAACAAATGTTTTAAACACTAACATAGCTGATCATCTTTATGGATGGTCAGAATATCCAGTCTTTATTAAATACTATTGAGTGCTTGGTAAGGAAAGTTGTCTTAAAGTTCATATTTAGGGTTTCCAGGCTGGAGCTTGGAAGTCTTGCCATTGACTTCACTGAACTTTGTAACAGGTCCTTGATTGGCCTCTAAATAAGCTAATCATAGGCAGTATGGTGCAACAAATTAATAGTAGCTTTATCAGCAAAATCAACCAGAGGTTTAGGCAATGAGTGCTTGCTTTAACAAATATAAAAATTAAAGATGGCAAGTACAAGTTAAAGTCAATCTAACTGCAAGGGATGCAGCAACCATACAAGGTAGTGAAGGTAGCAATGTATTTTTAATCTACATTATACTGAAAACAAACTACTTCCCATCTTGCTAAAATATAAGCTTGAAAACAGTAAGGAAAATAGCACATTACTTGCATTCCTTTGGGTAAGAAAATTAAAAGACTAAGTTTTGGGGGTTTTTTAAGTTTGCTTTGTCTCCTCTATCAGGTGCTTATATAACCCCTGAGCCCATCATATAGGGAAGTCGCAGGTGCTAGTATGCAGTCTGAGAAAGTGGGGGGGGGAAGAACCCTAATGTTCACATCAATGTGGGGCCCAATTCTGAAAAGTGGTGAGAGCTCAAGTCCTACTGGCTTCAACAGTGGTGAATCTTCAGCAGCTTCCTAGGATGAGGCCCCAAAAGAGCAAATGTAATAATAAAACACTTTATAGTACATGTACACAAGGATGGATAGCACCAAAGAAAAGACAGATGACATCACAGCAGCTGGGCATCATGATGTTGGATGACAGGGGCTTTATAAAGCCCTCAATAGATGAATGGGTAGAGGTAGAGAGTGGGGAGTGTAAGCTGTATTCCATTTCTTTTGCCAAGTTCATTTTGCTTGCCTAGACTGGCCCTGCAGCTGTAAAATCAGCTCATGCTGTTAATACCAGCCTAAAAGCAAAGGCCTGGCATGCAAAAACAGTTATGTAACTTACTATGTGTAACTAGACACACACCAACTATTCTGGCAATAGTTGCCACCTGTGTGTATTTAACTGCAGTCAGAGTTTGTTCTCCAGAAGTGCCATAGATTCGAACATCAACAAGATTAAGTTTCTCATAAATTCATTCAAAAGAAAGTGCAGCCCTGGTGTGTGAAGGACAGAATGGTGCTGGTCAATCCAATGGCTTGGACATTATTGCACCAAGTTTGCTTCAGGGATCTAGATTCATAACTTGAGTCTCACTACAAGTGTAGGTTGTCAAAGTTAAAGGTTGACTAGTGTGTAGGGAGGAGATAGTAATTCATTCCACACCTTCTCATGACTCATTTACCCCCATCATACCTTGAAGGACAGACAGCTCCCCCTTCACCTAGGAGTACTCTGGACAAAGAGCTAAGATTCCACATTTACTAGACAAATCATGTCATCACTACTCCCCAATGTCTAAAAAATTAAAAACCTGAGTATTTGCTGCTTATGGGTCTGGATACTGAGTGAGAACATTGTGGCATCTTAGGTCTAGCCCATATAAACAGCAATACTGTCTAGTAATTAGTGAGGAGAGACTGGACTTCTTGGTTCTATCCCTAGTGCTCCCATTGACCTGCTGGGTGACACTCAAGCCAAGACAATTAACCTGTCTCTCCAGCTGTTTCCTCATCTGGAAAAATGAGGATAATTCTTGCCACAAAAGGGGTACTATGAGGTTTGTGTGTCTAAAGTGGTTTGATATGAAACACTAAAGATGTGAAGCATCCATGTACAAAACACAAAGCATTTTATACAGAAATAAGTATGCCAACTATTTACACTTGGCTGATAGAACTAATTAGAGCACAGACCATGCAGAAATCCAACAAGTGGGTCAGATGCAGGCCACTGTACTTTGGCAGGCACTATGGTTCAGGGAAGTTCAGTGGCTATTAAGGAATAATGTACATTATTTCAAAAACATGTAAACTTCCCTCTTTAAGGAACCCAAAGTCTTTCATAAACGGTACACAACAGATGGGGGGGGGGGGATGTAAAGGGTGTCGTACAGCCTACAAACAGCAGCTGCATCATTATAGGGGCTAAGGAAAAGACCATTTTGATAAAGCAATTTTGGTCAATTTCCTACAGTTTTTAAAAAAAGCACTTAAATATAATACCTTGCAGAACAGACACCTCCTTCAGAAAGATGAATCAATGCATTTCTATGATTCAAACTTGCAGCCACCCTTCCATGTACAAATCTTTGCCATTTGGAGAACCTCTTATTTTAGTGCAAATGATGGTAAAGCTGATATGTATACGTGTTCCTTGTTAGGAAGCATTTTAAGTAAGTTTTAAAGCCTAGGAAGTCTTTCAAATCTCTTGTGATGCTTGTATATATTATGGCTTCCCTTCAGTCCTCTCTAAATCTACTTAGATTATAAACTCTTGGGCAGAGGCTCCTTCATTGTTTGTACAGTGCCCAGCATAGTGGGGCCTTAACCTCTGTTGGGGTCCCTCTGTGCTGCTTATTTCCCTAGACAATAGTAAATTATATCTTCTTAACTGAGAAAAAAGGCCTCTGCATAGAGTTTGTTTAAATAACATAATGGGAGCAACATGCAGCCTGAGAACTTAAAAAAGTCAGTCCT
This sequence comes from Pelusios castaneus, assembly GCA_007922175.1. Classification (NCBI taxonomy): domain Eukaryota; kingdom Metazoa; phylum Chordata; order Testudines; family Pelomedusidae; genus Pelusios; species Pelusios castaneus. Next base: position 937,187 of record ML685815.1, on the reverse strand, counting down.
TTAAAAGAATAGAAACTCAAGGCAGTTAAACAGAATGGAAGTGAACTACAAGATTATAAAAATCCTGCAAAACAAGTGTGTTGGATGAACGTAGGAAAGCTCAACTGGGGCAAATACCGAGAGATCACAGACCCCCTTCATCCCATTAGGGCTCACTGAACACCAAGGCAAGCTAGATAAGAGAGAGTCTAGCTAGACTGAGACTCTTTTCTACAGCTGAGAATTGCACCCCTGCAGTAATGTAAATGAAGCAATGAAAGTTGCCAAAGTGCACCATCCATACTAACCATCCTGTTTCAGGTCTGCTATGTCCATGCAGCACCACCTTCACCCCTGCAATTACACTGCACTATAGATATCCATCACAGAGGTCACAGTTCCAGGACCATTTTTCTATTAAAAGATGCATCACATCTCTTCTGAGTCCTGGAGCACAGAACTGAGAGTTCAATTCAATTCCAGGACTGTTCAATTAGGGCAGCTGAAATGTCAGTGCATTCAGTCTGTTGCAAGAGTAGAAAAACCCAGACAAGCCACAGCTGCAGGGGCTTTGCTCAGAACAAGTACAGCTGAAACAGTGCTGGAAAAATTGTGCAGCACTGAAAGAGAGCTCGTGGATATGTGGAGGCAAGATGTGCTACAAGTACTGAAGGTGCTTGCACAGACATTTCTTTAGTATAATCAAGTGTCAAGATAAAATGGCACTGCAGTATTATCTAACGTAAGCATTGAAAAATAACTTGTCAGGCACCAAAACAGAAAAACTAAAAATAACATATGTTGGGTGAGCGCTCTCTCTCATTTTTGTGAGGTTTGAACCTTTACCCTACACTCAAGTAATACTTTTTAACCATGCCAGCAAGAAACTGACTTTTTTTTATTCCAGATGGGTAGCAGCATTACTCTATTTCAGCAAAACAAACAAGGAGTCCTTTGGCACTTTTAAAGACTAACAAATGTATTTCATCTCATGAGCTTCCCTGGGCCCCTCTGTCCAAACTCCTTGTTTCTTTTTACTTTTTTTTATTAAAGCACAAATTAATGCAATCACATGCCTCCAGAAGCTGGGGATTTAAGACCAATTGCAAAAAGTGGGGAGACCTGCAATAACAGTGGGAGAGAGGTCAGCGACACCACAGGCTGCCACTCCCCCAAAACACCCCCTAAGTCCTCGAGGAGGAGGAGGAGGAAGAAACACAGCTCTGCACTAGTTTCCTGATGCCAGGGCTGAGAGTAGGTGGCTGTGGAGGGGAGGAATATAAAGGGGGAGTGAAACAGACAAACTGTGGCTAATCCCCCCAACCTGACACCCAGCCCCTTCTCCAGCCCCCCAGGTCACAGGGAGACCGGGGGGGGGAGGTGAACGCAACCCTGGACCTAGTCCGGGGGGGGGGGGGGAAGCAGTTCCCGCCCAGTATGGCGGGAAGGGGAATGTCCGCTGCAGCTGCCCCCGGCTAAGACAGTCTGCAGCTGGTCACGGTACTTACCAGCCTTGCCCTGAACTCTTCCTTCCCCCCCCGCTCAGGCGGGCCGAGGGGCTCCTCGGGGCGCCCCGCCAGCCCCACACTCCTCCTACCCCCACAGCGCTGGAGCCACCATCTTTGTAACGGGCAAAAGCACCATTTTTTTGAAAGGACCAGACTCACGACTTCAGGCACGGCCCAATACGCCAAGCTCTGGTTGGTCAGATCCGGCCCGGGATGCAGTATGCCGCACTGTGATAGGTCTGAGGCGAGGAGGCTGGGCGCTGTACATCCGCCCTTTCTGCAGGCGGCTCTGGGGTGTAGCTGCCCGGTGCTTGCTGGACTGCTGGCTGGGGCTTGCAAGTGGAGCCGCTTGTGGAGCATCGCAAGGGCTTGTACGAGCTGCATGGCAGGGCAGAGCCTTTAATGGCTGAAATGAGCTCCTCAGGTACCAAAGGGCGGCCTTGCTGCTGCTGCCGCCTATGTGTGGGAGGCACGATAGTGCTACAACACAAATGGACTGGGCCAGCTGGGGCAATCTTTCAGGGGAAGTGAGCACCCCACAAACCGGCTCCTCCTGGCAGGCAGCGTCTCCTGAACCTTGCTCAAAACCCAGGGTTACCAACTGTACAAAAAATTTATGGACTGATTTTTTTAAAAAAGTGTACAACTCCAACACTGTCTGTAAATCTGTAAATAAATGAAAATGTCCATAAAATTGGGGAGAAGTGAAACGTATTTTATAAACGTATTGTATATTGTATTTCCTCCCATTCTGTAAGTTCCCCATCTTCAGTGTCTGACGAAGTGGGATTTTCTCCCACAAAAGCTCATGCAATAAATAAATTTGTGAGTCTTTAAAAGTGCCACAGGACTCCTTGTTTGTTTGGATATTGTATTTTGACACTGTCATCATTCAGCATCACTTCTTGTATCATAAAACCAGACTGATCATGACTTTATCATTTCTGTTATGGAACATGCCCAAAGAACCCGACTGATCAATTAACTTCAAATAAAATAATTGTGTGATTCCCAATTCCTGCATACAGACTATCATAAGTGATGACACACCTTTGTGACATTATTATTGTTTATGGCATTTTTAATGATGTCAATAAAAAGTACCATGTCAGTACAAAAAGTCAACTTCAGATCTTCATGTCAGTAAAAACTAAAATGCAAGGTTGGCAACTCTGAATTAGCAAATGAAAGTAGCAGCACACAGCAGTTTAGGCCGTGGGTCATTCTCACAGTACCATCAAATCGCTACATGGGAGGATGACACCTACAGTTGTGCTTTGCAACATCATCACTGCCTGAGAGTAGAGAGCAAAGGGGGTCCCTACTTAGAGGACCAGTCTGCAGAGGGAGATTAATCTAGAAGAGAATGTGGGGCACAGAATAGAAATGAGAAAGCACTGCAGGATTAAAAAAAAAATAAGGGAAATCAAGGCACGTCAGAATTAAAATCAAGCCCATCTAAATGGAAACCTAAAGAATTTGGCTTTTTAAAAGAAAAAGAATGTGGATTTTAAAAAGGAAATAGGGGAAGTGAGGAACAGGGAGAATTGTTAACTACAGAAAGTTTGCTTTCCACATTATTTTGAACTTGTGATGGGTTGGCTGTTTTGAACATGCACTTCCTGATCTTAAATGTCCTCAGCCTACACTATCCCCTCTTTCAATGCTATAGATTCTACTTCATGTTTTGGGGTGTTTTTTTTAAGGATTACTTTATTTTCCAGTTTGAAAATAAAATTGGGACAATCCTACAAATATGAAAGTCAAGTTGATGTGTAATTATTAGTAATATTTATTACAGTCAAATCCTGATTTTATTGAACCCTAATAATCAAAACCTCCTTTCTGAACTACAGATGTGCTGGCATCAAGCAGAGTTTGAGATAAGAATATGATAAATTATGAGTGGCCAAGCTTGAGTTCTGCAAAACACCCTACTGCCATCACAACATCCCCTAGCAAGAAGTTCCATAGGTTGACTGTGCACTCTGTGATGTTACCTGTTAGCAGTTCTGTGTTCTTGGAACCAGGGCATAGTATCTAGTCTCTGTGACTCCCCTCACCCCCAGCCTCTACTTGAACCAGAAAGCAAAAAGGCAGCGTGGGACAGACCTAAACCCCTTTGAACAAGGGTGATGGAATTAGGGCTACTCCTGTAGCCTCACCTACATTGAAGATGTGAGCCATTAGCACACTGAATGGACAGCAGAAACTTTATTTGCATCAAGGATAGAACCAGAATTAGCATGCTGAATGTTGTAATAAATAAATTTGTTAGTCTTTAAAAGTGCCACTAACCTCCTTGTTTATCATGCTGAATGGAGAACCAAGCTCCAACGGAAGAGTCTCACTGAACTCTCTGGGACTGGCGAAGTAGGGAAGCACTGCATGATGGGGAATCTCTGCTCCGGAGGAGTGGTGAGACACCTCCCCCACCTTCTTTCTCTCTTTTTCCACTTAATTCAAATACAGCTCTCTACACCTGATCTTTGTAATCAACTTGGGCTAGATTTCCCCAATACTACAGTTGAAACTGGGTAATATTGTAACTGTTTAATTGTTTTTCTTTTTTTGTATGGTTATTAATATTGTATCTGTTTGGGTATTTTTTCTTTCCTATTATAATTATTAGTAGTATCATAAGTTGTGTATATTTGGCAATAAAGTAACTTTTGTAATCAAGCTGGTTGCCAGACTCTCTCCAAACTTTGTGTTCTTGACTTTTCTATATTGTTCTGCAGCAACGCTTTTTTTTACCTAGCCAAAGATCTCTGTAATGTCCAAAAATCCTGTAATGTTGCTCATTAAGGGGGTTACCAACATGCTGAATGTGGGTATATAAGGGTGACAGCTGAAAAGTGCAATTTTGACCCAGCCTGCTTAGATGTACACTCAAGTCTAGTCCAGTGCAGTGCCACGGGCATATAAAGGTAGCAGCAGAGAAGTGCTGTGTAGCTCAGCCTGATGAGTTCAGAGACGTATAAGGGGTCAGCTAAGAGTGCTGAGGGACCCAGTCCGCTCAGACACACTTTGTTAATTTGTGAAACTTAAGTGACACAAGCAGTACATTAATAGGATTAATCCCCTCCCCAAACAAAGTAACCCTAATAAATGAGCATACCCCAAGTTTATGGGAAAATTTGGTAACGGTGAAGAAATACTTCCTTTTGTTTGTTTTAAACCTGTTGCCTGTTAGTTTCATTTGGTGACCCCTAGTTTTTCTTATAAGAAGGAATAAATAAGTAACACTTTATTTACTTTCTCCACATCAGTCATTATTTATTAGATCTCTATTATATCCCCCTTAGTGATCTCTTTTCGAGCTGAAAAGTCCCAGTCTTATTAATCTCTCTTCATATGGAACCATATCCCAATCATTTTAGTTGCCCTTTTCTGTATCTTTTCCAATGCCAATATATAATTTTTTGAGATGGGGCAACTGATCTGAACATGGTGTTGAAGATGTGGGCAATACCATATCTTCTGCCTTATCTATTCCTAATGATTCACAAAATGTTGTTACTTTTTCTGACTGCTGGTGCATACTGAGTGCCTGTTTTTAGAGAACTATCCATGACTCCAAGAACTCTTTCTTGAGTGGTAACAGCTAATTTAGACCCCATCCTTTTATATATCCACTCCTTGGGTTGTTTGGAGACTGAACTGAATAATATTTGGAAAGGTCCTTAGATCTTCCCCACCTATTCCTGAGCTATGGAAGGAAAACCGAAAAGAAAATACTGTAGCAAGAATCATTACCAATTCAGGTGAAAAAAAAAATCATAGCAGTTGTTTAGAGCACTTGAAAACCCATAGAACAGGAGTAGGCAACCCCCGGCACGCGTGCCGACAGTGGCACATGAGCCCATTCAGAGCAGCACTCAGCATCCGCTGTGGTGTCACAGAAATTGCCACTCCTGCCAGCAAAAGACACTCTAAGTGGCTTCTTTCAGGGGCGGCTGCAGTGCGGAGGTCCCTGCCACGTCCATGCCCCAGGCATACCATGTAAAGAAGCCGCCCAGAGCGGCTCCTCCCTGTGGTGTGCCGCCGCCAAAAGGAGTCACTCCAGGCAACTTCTTTCCATGGTGTGCCTGGGGACAGGGGTCCCCAGGCACGCTGCCGAGAGGAGCCACTCCAGCTGGCTTCTTTCCACAAGCGGGCCATCGGCACCAACTGAGGGTTATGGGGGAGGGGCCAGCACAGGGGTCGGCAACCTAGAAGCTGTTCTGCAATGGGATACACTGATAGCTTAGCTTTTAGCTGTAGCTTAGCTTTAAAATTATTTCCTTCATTTTTACCTTTATTTTGTAAAAACACTATCATATTCTAGAATAACAGTCTAAAATGTTATGCCTTACAAAAGTGGTTTTGGAGAATTACTCTGGAACGCTGCAGTATTTATATAGTGATACAGAACTAGATGGCTCAGCAAGTTGCTATCGCTTTCCAAATTAGCTGCTAAAACTATTGATAAAATGCTTTTTCTTTTCCTTTTTTTATTGATTCACTTCAAACAGGCCTACAGCACTACTGTGCTTAGGAAGAGGTGTGTGTAATAGTAAGTAGAGGTCATTGTTTCATTTTTGCAAGCCCATATGCACAGTCTGGAAATATTTTATTCATGCTCCCAGTGTCTCTGGCGTAGGCATATACTGTCTCCTCTTGGGATTATAACATATGTGCCGGTTCACTTAGAGCTCAATTTGCAGTAAGCTTCCGCCTTCTAAATGGTTTGCAATAGGAAACAATTCCAAGTGAACTATTTGACTGCTCTTCGTGTGCCTTTGAGTCAGCCCCAGTCAGAATGTGCGGCTGCTGGTAGTACAGAAATGAGAATTTGAGTGGGAGCTCTTTAAAGCAGGTACCTACATTCAAAACATCCTCTCCTTTTCTCTTTTCCTCTTTCTGAAGCTCTGTATCCATACTCTGAAGAGGTTTATAATCAAATGTTTGATTGTGTAGCATTTTTAAGTGCTAAAACAAATAACTTAAAACTAATGGGTGGGAAAAACTCTTACTTTTCAAAAAATAATTGATCCAATTTTTTCCTATATGTCTTCTATGAGATGTTAGAAATTGACCATACTTTGAAGTTTGTATAATGATGAGATAAACTAAATGAGGGGAGAAAACTGACTGGAAAGGGGTTACTTTAAAAATATAATATACAAGAGTTGACTAAGACTTGTTAAGGCTGATTGCGATCAGCACTTGGAATATTAATTTAATCTAGTCAACATTGCTTATAAAATGCTATTTTTTTCCCAATTATATTTAATTCAGTGGTTATTTATATAGAAGGCAAAAATACATGTTACATGCTCCATATGAAATGCATGGTCAGCTTTTTTATGGTTTTATTAAAAACCAAGATCTGCTTTGTTTTTCTCATGAAAGGTAATTGAACTGACTATTCCAAGCTGTACTGAAAATGACAGATGATTAAATTGGGCAATTGGAGAAAAGCGGGGGCCCTTTTTGTACTAAAGAAAGGGAGATGATGGTACGCTACCCCATTCCCTTGTATAGGCTCTGCCAGAGCTATAGACTGCTCTTTTTGGGGCTAGCCAACATTTATTTAATTGTCTCATTTTCTAATGGCAGCAACTCTTACTGTGCACTCTGGGTCCCAGGTATAGCAATACTGGCGGCAGGGTCCTCATTTTTATGGCAATCATGTCCTTTCTTCTCTTCGTGACCATAGAAACACGTGTAGTAAGGCAGAGAATCTGCCTTTATTACATTCTTCCCAGCTCTCATAGCTTCACTGCAGGGCTCCTGATTTTTTTGCTGATGTAGAGGCCTGGCTGACTTTTTGTTTTCTGGCCTGTAAAAGATAGAACAATCCCTGTTTATTGCAGATGATGTTTAAACTGCTTTACAAGCACTCTTGAAATCTGTAACTGTTAAATTTGAGGAGCATAATCTTGGCAGATTGGGTGCTCTGTCTGGCTCACAGGCACCAACTTTTGTTTACTACACTTAGATGGACTCATTTACCAAAAAAAAAAAAAACCAGACTGTGGTAATGACTTAGTTTAGAAGACTGTTGAAATATGTACATAAAATAAGTGATTGCACTGGGTCATGAAGGTTTCCTACAGAAGAGAGCAGGCTAATGGTGAGAGTGAGGACCTGGAAGTCAGGAATTTTCCTCTGTTGCCAGTTCTGATGCTGATTTACTCTAGGACATCATTCAAGTCGCCTAACCCTTCCTTGCTTCAGTTTCCCCATCTGTAGAATAAGGATCCATCTCTCTCGCTTTCTCTCTCTCACACACACACACAGCTTTTATCTGTTACTATTAACTTCTATTACCTATAACTGAAAGAATGTCAACCACTTCATTTATAGTACATAGGTTGTGCTGTTTGTTTACTATTTTGCTTTTCCCCACATGCACAGTGGAAATAGACTAGTCACTTTCTTTTTTCTTTCTAGCAGGATTATGCTAATGCAAGAGAACCAGACAATGGAAACTGCAGTGGGTAGGCTGCAGATACTGCAGGGGAATATTTAAATCCACACCAAAAAATCTGCTTTAATGTAATTTTTAGAAAATCATAGTGATATATTTATTTATTTTAGGTTTTTAAAAATGTTATTTGTACAAAAACTAAACGTGAGGCCTAAATTACTTGACAGTGATCTTTTGTTAATGACTGTTTTTAAAATCTTATGGTGCTCCAGAAGGGCATTGTATTGACGCTAGATCACCCATGTGTTCTATTATGAAAACAGCATCTCCACGTTTGATTGCATATAGCCTGATCCTGAGAGACACTGAGAACATACCCCTTACATTGATTTCCATGGGAAGGAGGGGTGACTCTCACAACAAGGATGAAAGTGTACAGGAAATAGGCAGTATTTTCAATGACATGAGGGATATTTTATGAGACACCTGCATCTCTGGAGAATTAAAAAAAAAGTAGATTCTCAATCAAGGACTAAATGACTCATTCATAGAAGGGCTCCAGATTGGGATGTAAGAGCTTGATTTCCATGCGAACACTAGCTCAGGGATTGAAATGGGAGGGAAGAGGCAAAAAAGGGGATGTTCTTGCAGCAAGAATCTCTACTACTTCAGTTCCCTGCATTCCCTATTTGCTGTGCCTACATTCCCAGCATTCCCATATTTGCCCCACCCACTTTATTTCTGCTTCCCCTGGCGTCACAGAAGTATAAGGCTGGTCACAGCTTCTCCTACAGCTGCCAGAATAATCTCACGGCATGAAACTTTTAGTTTACTAGAAAAAGGATCTGGGTTATGTTGAAGGATTATCCACACCCACTCCCTACATTCTCCACAGCAGTTTGCCTGATCATTTCCTTTGGGAAAAATATACCTTTCTTCAGTCTCTCCAGAGCGTTTATCAGAAACCTGACTACACATGATTTGGATGATCTGATACTATGGAAGTATTCTCCCCCAAATCAAAATTTTGCCTCCCAAAGTGTAAAACTTGTTTTGAAATCCAGAAGTCTCCCCTAAACTGGAAATTGGTATTTATTTGTGTTGTTTGTACAGCACCAGGTGCATGAGGGGTCCTTTTAAAACACTTCACTCCATCTGATTCCAGCCCACAGTCTCTGCTTTACCTATTAAGCCAGCAGGGCTACAGTTTCTGCGGGTGACAGGTTCTGACCTGGAAGGAGCCTGGCTGTGATATTAGGGATGAGGATGAAGATTATGGAAGGGAGATTCTGGAGGGCTCTGTCTATGGGTGGAAGGACATTTTACAGATTAAAATATTTGTGAGATAGTTATTAGCCCCATTTTAGAGATGAGATAAGGAAACTGAAGCCGAGAATTAATAGAATCATAGAAGATGAGGGTTGTAAGGGACCTCAGGAGTTATAGTCCAACCCCATGCTCAAGGCAGAACCAACCCGAATAAAACCATAAACCTTAAAAACTCTCTAAGGATAGAGATTCCGGCACCTCCCTAAATAACCCATTCCAGTGCTTTACCAACCCATATGACTTACCCATCCCCATATCTCTAAGATCTTTCTACAGAATTAAGTATATATTAGTTGAGAGGTACTATTAAAGCAAGTAGTGGTAACCCTCATTATAAATAAAATAGAAAATCAGTTTTTGTTCTAACCCCTCATTTTCACACTTGTGCTAAAAAAATGTCCTTTGGAATGTAGTATTCAGTGTTCGTCTCTGCCTAAAGTTGTTTTTTTTTTTTTTTTTGGAAAGATTGATTAAACTCTCTTCAGCTGTTTTTAAGTTATATTGGAGAGAGGGAGTTACAATTGTAAAAAGCATTTTAACCACTATTTCATTTTAAATAGGGCAATAGCAAAAATGGCTGAGGTTTGAAACATGGCATGGATGTAGTGTTGATTGAGGATCAGATAGTAAAAAATAGGATCCAAATTTTAAAAAGCAATAAGCAACTGAAAATCACTTCTGAGAATACCTTTTACATATTTGCTAAGGTATTTTTGGCAGAGCTAAATGGAGAGGCAACAGGAAGGAACTACAAGACAACCACACAACAGTTTTGTTTTAGAACTACAATAAATGGCAATAAAATAAATGTTCTCTCTTCCCAAGTTTTTCCCAGTTAAATCTGTCTTTGATGATTACTGATAGCTCCTACCACCTATTGCCAATAACCAGCTTTCCCATCATAATTATTTGTATTCCAGTAGCACTTAGGGGCCCTCACTGAGTTCATTGCACTCAATACTGGACAAACATGAGACAGCTCCTGGCTTCAAGAGTTTACAATCTAATTAGACAAGACAAAGATGTGGACAAATTGAAGGCAGTCCAGAGAAGAACAAAAAAAATAATTAAAGGTCTAGAAAACATGACCAATGAGGAAAGATTGAAAAAATTGGGTTTGTTTAGTCTGAAGAAGAAAAGATTGTGAGGTGGACATAACTGTTTTCAATTACATAAAATGTTACAGGGAAAAGAGAGAAAAATTGTTCACTTTATCCTCTGGGCATAGGACAACAAGGAATGGGCTTACAGTGCAGGAAGGGTGGTTTAGACTGGACACGAGGAAAAACTTCCTGTCACAGTAGTTAAGAACTGGAATAAGTTGCCTAGGGAGGCTGTGGAATCTCCGTCACTGGAGATTTTTAAGAGTAGGTTAGACAAACACTTGTCGGGAATGGTCTAGATAATACTAGTCCTGCCATGAGTGAAGGGGACTGGACTAGAAGACCTGTTGAGGTCCCTTCCAGTGCTATGATTCTATGAAAGAATGGGAGGGAAAACAGAGCTACAGAGAGGTAAAGTGACTTGCCCAAGGTCACAGAACGGGCCACTGGCAGAGATGGGAGTAAAATGCAGTTCTCTTACTCCCAGTCCAGTGCCCTATCCAGACACTGAGCACGTTTTCCCTAACTTCTCATTTTTGACAGTACCAGTTTGCAGCCAGCTGGTCTGGCTCCAGACAGTGCTAGTGATCTTTATTCTGTCTTATCAAGCAGCAAGAGCTGGGCCAGAGTTGAGATTCCTCAGTTCTATCCCCATCTCTGACACTCGCTCATTGTATGATCTTCTCTGTGCCTCTATTTTACAATCTAGCTTTAACTGAAGTGGGTCAACAAATATTTATCTACCTCCCACAGGACTGGGGCTAATTAAGGTTTACTATGTCTCATTACATTTAATGCAGATAGTGTTTTGAGATTCTTGGATGGCAATCATCAGAGAAGGACAAAGCATAGGAGAATTTGGTGCTCATTACATTAATTAAAAAAAAAAGTTAGAAATCAGCTACTCCTCCATCATCCCTATGTGAACCAATCTCCAACAGGCTAACGTTTGTTTATCTTTACAGCTCTTGACAGGGCCAGCCTATGGGTCTTTGGCGCCGTAGGTGAATTAAGACTTGCTGTCCCTCCCCCCACACATTTGATATAGAGAAAAATTATAACATACAAATATTTTTTTAAATAGAGGGAAAAAAATTAACTTCTGTCTAATTTGGTTCCAATTAAAGACTGGTACCATATGCAATTGCCTAGTTCATGTATATGGTCAGGCTGGTCCTTCTCCTGTAAACCCCATTAAAAATTACATGGAAAATTTTCCATTGTTTATTGGTTTTAGCAAATGGATGTAATCCAAAATGCCCTGTATTTCCACCCAATTCCACCTCACCCAGGTTTCTTTGGTGAGCCAGAAATATAGTTTCCCTTCCATGGCATCATGTAGATATCTAATTAAATTAGTTTCAGCAGAGATTTTCTTGTAGTTCCTTTTACTCAGGTTCGGAATATTCCAGAATAGAGTGCAGCTGCATTTTGCAAAGTGTCTGCACCCATACTGCTCTCATTTTACCCCCTTGGCTCCCCAATTAATCCCATCTCACCACTCCTTTTGTAGCTGTCTTCCATTCGTCTTCCTGCCTCCTTCCATGGGGTCCCCTAAGCCTAGGGCTCCCTCCCTTTCAGAGAGCAGCATGTACCCTCTCATCATTCCAATGCTTCTTTAAAATTCATTGTTTTAATCCCAGCACTACGGATGGTCAAAATGTTGTTGCATGGTAGATTTAAACAAAAAGCTACACTCCAGTGGCCTGAATCCCTAAGAGTCAAATGGTTTCAACTCCCACTAAAGTCAATGAAAGTTGCACACATTCAGCACTTCACAGGAATTTAAAAGGGCTCAAGAGCTAGTCTACACTTGAAACTTACAGCTGTATCAGTACAGCTGTGCTGTTGTAAGAGCCCTTCTGTAGCCACATTATATCTATGGGAGAAAGCTCTCCTGCTGACATAATAAAACCATAACAGAGTCCTGTGGCACTTTTAAAGACTAGGACTCTGTTGTCTTTTTACAATAGACTAACACGGCTACCCCTTTGGAATAATAAAACCATGTTAATGAGTGGCAGGGGCTACATTTGCCAGACAGTCTCCCACAGGTGTAGCGCTGTCCACACAAGTGCTTGTGCCAGTAAAACTTATGTCACTCAGGAATTTGTTTTTTTCACACTCCTGAGCAGCAAATGTTTTATCAGCATAAATGCCAGTGTAGACAAGGCTTAAGACAAGGTCACGAAGTGACTACTGTGTCTGGTTTGGGGTGTTCCTCCATTTAACCGGTAAGCTTTGCAGGGCAGAAACCATGTCTCTGTGTCTGAATTGTACAGGGATGAGCACGCTGTGAGTGCTTAACAAATAACAGACATTGAGAGTGTTCCAGAGTCAAGCTCCGATGACATTTTCAGGTTACATTTGGATAGTTTACAAGTCAGAGTAGGATTTCTCCACCTGGAGATCTGACAACCCCAATGGGACCTGTTTGCTTCTTGCAACAGCACTGAAAGATTCCACAATTATAACTTTCAGAGGGGTAGCCGTGTTAGTCTGTGTACAGCAAAAACAACAAGAGTCCTGTGGCACCTTAAAGACTCACAAATTTCTTCAAGCATAAGCTTTTGTGGGCACCAACCCACTTCATCAGGTGCATCTGATGAAGTGTGTTGGAGCCCATGAAAGCTTATGCCTGAAGAAATTTGTGAGTTTTTAAGGTGCCACAGAATTCTCATTTTTAATCATAATCTTGTTAATAGTTTTGCATTTTTTTTCTGATAATGCAAGAGGCAGAAGACTCTCTAGCTTTTTGTTTCATAGATGTATCAGTTCCATAGGTCGAATCTATGTTTGCTAGTAAATGGAACAGACACATCCATTCCTTAGGTCTAAAAAGTCTGTGGTTGGTATTAGATGGGAGTAAAAGATACACAGAAAGCAAATATGTGGGTTCTAAAATTTTGTTTGATTGTGCGTTTTTAAAAAGTACATTTATACTTCTGACTACCCCTGCCATTTAATTTCAATGCCTCTGCCATTTCATTCCAATGCTTCTCCCACTGCTTTGGTATACAAAAACCTCTCAGCTGCTGCTTTCTTTGAGGTTGAGACCTTTGGGCTCCAATTCAACCATTGCCCCTTTTGAGGTAGCTTCTAACAGTGGCTTTGAAATTGAATGAGTCACCATCTCTCAGCAAGATTGAGTAACAGGCCTCTTTTCCACTAATTTAAAACAAAACAAAGAAAGTGGATCTGGAATATCTTGCTAGTTAGTTTTAGCCAGTATATTAATACTCTACAGAAGTACATTTAGTGTGCTCAGGTGCACTGATGTGATAGCAAAATTTAGGAGTGTGAATGGTACATCTTTTGTAGTACACAATGGAGATACTGAAGGAATGGGTATATTAAGAAAGGCTCTGGGATAAATTCATTAATGTACTGCAACTGGAGAGAAAGTTAAGCTTTAGATGACATATAGTATGAGTTCCAACTCCTAGTCCTTTAGGAGAAGTTGCATCCCAGTCATCCCTACATCCAGAATCATAACTTGCCAGTAGGACCTCAGAGTTGCAAACAATTTGTGAGTAGAGATGGTTCATAACTCTGAAATGTTTGTAATTCTGAACAAAATACTATGATTGTTCTTTCAAAAGTTTACAAGTGAATATTGACATAATACAACTTTGAAACTTTACTATGCAGAAGAAAAATGCTATTTTCTCTTTATTTTTAGTAGTTTATGTTTAACACAGTACTGTGCTGTATTTGCCTTTTTTGGGGGTTGGATGGGGTCTCTATTGCTGTCTGATTGAATACTTTGAGTTCCAAATCAGGTGTGTGGTTGACTGATCAGTTTGTAACTATAGTGTTTGTAAGGTTCTACTGTAGATTGTAGTGAACCTGACAGCTCTGGGTCTAAAAGCATAAATGGACCACTTCAGAGGCATAAGCAGATTAAAAAACTACAATCTGTGGTCTAGCCTCTAGAGAGGGACAAAGCCATGCAATATTAGGTTGGATTACAGTCTGAAAACCTGTACTGTAGTAGAAAGCAGCATGTCTCATATATAAACAGAGTTGGGACGAACACATTGTGTCAAGAGAACACTAATACTATCTTTATGGGTTGTGTCTATAGTAACACTGTGTCAATGTAACTCCTATGCTACCATTATACTTCAAGTCATCTGCAACAATGTTGACCTTGATCAGTCAACATTCCAAACAGTAATTTTAAGCCTGAAATAACTGTTTATACAAAAATATGTTTCATCTTTCAACAAACATTCATCCAATCTATTCATAGCAAAGAATCACACATTTAATTTCATACCCCAGACTGTTCTAGGACATTTTAAAAAGAGATCCAAAGGCAATGTCAGACATTAGAAAAATTTTACTCAGCAGTTCCTAAAATAGTCATAGCTAATTATGATTACACTTTAGCATGATAAACTACCCTAGAAAATTCAAGCAATTTATAAATGACAATAGCATTTTGAGAACTGATCCTTTAACTCACACACAGACTCTTTTTTTCACCCATTAAAAATGTGCCAAGATTTTCTTTTTAACTCTAAGAGTCTCTCACTCCACTGCAGGTTACAAAAGAATACTACAGTACCTAAAGTCAAAAGAACACCACTTTCCATTGACTGGTGTGCATGGTGTCAGTACCTGCTCAGCTAATCAGTATCTTATAAGCAAATACCAAAGCACTTCCTTTATCAAGCTGTACCTTCCTTACAAATTTATGGCTTCCTAATAACTCTTTTCAGTATATTTGCCCTCTTACAAGATTTTTTTCCTCTTAGAATTCCTTTTTGGAGCAAAGGCAAGCAGCTGCAGCCCTAAAACAACCATTTTACAACTGACAGCTGTTGGCTATATCTACCTCTTTTTCCAGCTAGTAAATACCTGCTATATTTTTCCTTTGCTAAAAGTGATATGGCATCTTCTCAAGAGATTCCCAAATTGTCACTTTAAGATCATATGTGAAACTAGGGACTTTGATAGTGTTCTCTATTGCCTAATGTTGGGGACTGAGAATTTGGGCTCCTGTATTCTATTCTTGATTCTGTTTTTAAAATGAGCCTTCTCATTTGAGAGCAAGAGAAAAAATATTTTTAAAAGGGTTGGCTTTGTCAAGGAATTAAAGCATACATTTACTTAGACAACTACTTCAGAGTATTCTATAATTACATTTTTAAAAATTACATTACAAAAAAAAATTCTGCCCCCTTGTGCTAATGCATCATGAAGCATTCTTTAATTACATGATCACATTCTATTTTTTCTACAAGACACTGCCTCACTATGTGCGTAAAATGGTTGGTTCTGATTGAATGGATCGCTGTACAATAGTTCTTTTTATCTTCATCATTCAATGTGTTGCCCATATCTTATTTACTATACATCACCCCACCTCTGCAGTGAAGATGGTGTAATTAATTTTCTCATGAGGTTTTCTATTTCCCAACTATAATGAATGTATCTCCCCAATTCGACTGTGAGATTAATATTACCTTCATGATATAGATACGGAACTAAGGCCAACATTTGCAAAAGTGCCCACTAATGTTGGATGCCCTGTCTGAAACACCTAGGGTCATATTATTCAGAGTACTTAGCATTTCTGTGGGTTTTCATAGGTTCAAAATATTGCAAAAACATTAACTATTTAAATCTCAGAAAACCTCAGGAAGATGTATGAGTAAATATTATTATGCCCCTTTATAGATGGAGACACAAGGACAGAAAGCTGACGTGACTTGGCCACACCAGTCTCTGAATCACCCACCCCAGCTTTTTCTGCTTCACCAAATAAAACTCAGTCTTTTTGTCCTCAAGGCCCTTCAAAGCTCTGACCTTCTCTCCCTGCCAGCTTGCCCCTGATCAAATTGCCCCGTCCCCACTGTGCCCTGCCTACACCACCAGCCTTATTCACCTCTTTGTCAGCTTGTCATGGGACTGTCTCTCTGCCTTCATCTATGCTGCCCCTTCTGCCTGGAGTGCCACCCTCTGTAGGTCCCTTGCTTTGTTTCCTCCTTCAGACCCCATTTCTGCTGTGATACCTGGGAGAAGTCCAACGGTGCAGTGATTCTCAACCTTTTGCAGGTCGTGACACACTTGATGGTATATTGTGACCCCATAGGACACACCACCCCAACCCCACCCAGACCAAATCCAGCCATTTCTCTGTGGCGCACTTACCACTGTCTGGTGACACAGTAATATGTTCCGACACAGTGGGTAAGAACCACTGAGATGGAGGGACCTGGCATTTAATTAGTAACAAAAATACAAATACAGATGTCTACCAAGCCTGCCTGACTGTATTCATCTCCCCACCCTTCCTGCACCACTTGTCTTGAGCCTGGAAGCTTCTTGGGGCAGGGAGTGTGTCTGTACAGTGTCCACATTACAGTAGCCGGAGCCTCACGCTGTCTCACTAGGAATTCAGCACAGATGTCACACCACAGGCAGGAACATTGGGGCAGGCAAACTCCTACGCATGCGTGCGAGCCTCGGCAAGGTTAGTCATGCCGCAGATGTTGCGCTTGCGCACTGGCACGGAGAGCGCCGGTGCCACTCCCCTCAAGGCTTAACAGGGCAAAGGAGTGCGCATGCGGGCGGACTCGTGGACCAGCGCCGCGCTGCCTTGCGCAGGGTGGGTGGGGAAGGCTGCGCATGCGCTGCGGCCTGGTCCCTGCCTGCCGCCGTCAGTCTCGCGAGAGTGCCGCGAGCCAAGGCTGCAGCAGGTAGCGGAAGCCGGAGGGGCTCAGGCAAAGCAGGGATCGGTGGGGACGCGCGGAGCGGAGCCGCGGCGCCATACGGTGAGCGGGACGGGGGGAGCCGGGCCAAGGGCTCGGTCGGGTGCGGGAGGCAGGGCCCAGGGCTCCGGGTCCGGGTCACCGCGGGAGTCCCCAGCTCCTATGACCGGGGCCCGAGACATTGTGGGGCCCCCGCTGCCCTGGGCACGGATTCTGTATCTGACCGTGCCTGTGGGGCCCGTGCAAATGCTGGCTTGGCTCCGCCCCGAGCCCCACGTACCGCCTCTCCCCGCCAGCCGGCTCTGGTGGGGCAGCCCGCGGGGGGCAGGGAGGGCCCTTCCCGGGGGGGCAGGGGTCCCCTGTCCCTGTCTTATAGAGGGCCGGCCAGGTGCCTCCCCCCACTGCAGGCAAGGTTCTGTAACTGAGTGGGACCCACATCAGCCAGCACCAGGCTTCTTGCTGGGGGCCCCCCTTAGCCTGAGGCTTTGTGTTGCAGTTCCTAAAGCCTGTCTGTTAATTTGGTCTTGGGGGGGAGGCTGATGATATAGGCCAGCGGTTCTCAACCACTGTGTCGGGACATACTACGGCGTTGCCACACAGCAGTAAGTGTGTCACAGAGAGTCTGGGAGGAGGCTGGATTTGGCTGGGGAGGGGTGGGCTGGCGTATTCTTTAGGGTCGTGCAAGCCACCAAGCACGTCGTGAGCTGCAAAACACTGAGAACCACTGCTGTAGGCTATACTTCTGGGCACTTCTGGATTTCCTATTGCAGCAGCCCACCTTCTTAGTCTGGGAACTGGAGGCGTTACTCCTCTTCAGCTCCTGTCATTTGTTAATTACTACTAAAGCATCTCATTGGAGCAGTGATTTAATTGAAAGCAGCAGGGCTGGCCCAGCCCAAGTAATATATGCGCATACTGTCCTGATTTTTTTTTTTTTCCATCTCCTAATTCCAGATGCATTACCAAGAAGCTGAACCCTACTGCCAGTTCAGCTCTCTTCTGAGGGTGGAACTGCTTTAGGAGGGAAATCATTGGCCAATCTCCCAATACAACTTGTAGGCTAGCTGAGTGTTGTAATGTCTTATCTTATGATAGAAGCATATTTTTTATATTCAGTGGGGAGTCCATTTGACTTTGGGTGGGCCAGTTCTGAGAATAAAATTATATGGGCATGTGTGGGCTGAAAGATGTGAATATTTACCCAGTTTTGATGGAGCCCATGATCTCATGCTTCACATGATTTTTGGGGTAATAGGAGGGAGAGGTATTTCGTATTTTTTCTCATGTTTTGCCCATGTGATATTTTGTGTGTGCGTGCCAGTGCGTGGTTCACTTTCTGATTGAGATCTATGGTTGCATTTTTTTCATAGTTTTACTAAGCAGGTCATATCCCTTGTTTTCAGTAACTTGTTTGTGAAACTCCCAGAAGGGTAGAAAAATCTCACAAAGGTCTCAGTTAAGGAGTAAGGTAAAAAGTATTGTAACATACTTAGCAAATTAAAAGAGCAAAAGATAGAAGAATATATAGAGAGTAGAATAGTTTATTCCCTGTTTGGGAAATTATTGAAAATTTAACAGCCAGGGTGCAGAGTTTGGAAAATTACAAGTGGGGGGCATCCCAAGAGCCTCCTACAAACAAATTGCTGCCTATAGTCACTCATTTCTAAGCAAAACAAACAAGGAGGCTGGTGGCTCTTTAAAAGACTAACACATTTATTTATCGCATGAGCTTTCATGGGAGAAAAATCCTATTTCGTCAGATGCTTGAAGATGGGGAACTTACAGAATTCTGTAAGTTCCCCATCTTCAAGCATCTGATGAAGTAGGATTTTTCTCCTGCGAAAGCTCATGCGATAAATAAATGTGTTAGTCTTTTAAAGAGCCACCAGCCTCCTTGTTTGTTTTGCCGAACTACACTAACATGACTGCCCCTTTGGAGCTCATTTCTAGGCAAAACTCTCATCATTCAAAATTTTGCACAAAAGACAGATGGTTATTGAATCACTTTCGTTGTCTCTCTTAAGGTAACATTATCTTGTTTTAAAGTAGTTTACAATACTAGATGACATTTAAATAGTTCTTTTGCATTTGATTTAAGAGGTAATGTCAATGGGAAAGAATGAGGCAACTGTAGGAAAAAATGGGCCTGGCACATGTGCCCTCCCATCAAGGGTGGCGGGGAAGGCTGCGCATGTGTTGTGGCCCTGATAATACTGGACTCCTTGCTGGTGCTGTGAGCAGTCTCCGACAGCTGCTGTGAGGCTGTAGCAGAAGCCTGAGGGTCTCTCAGGAGAAGCTGGGATTGGTGGGGTCTCTTGGAGCAGAGCTCCAATGCCACATGGTGACTGAGACAGGTGGGGAGATGAGGAGAATCACTTGTTGAGGTGATAACATGCCTGATGGGGTCATTCTAAAAAGCAATATAAGAGCATAAGAATGGTCATAGTGGGTCAGACCAATGGTCCATCTTGCCTGGTGTCCTGTCTTCTAACTGAACCATCTGATATGGGCCATTGAAGGGAGTAAAGAGAATAAGGCAATTTATTCAGTGGTCCATCCCTGTTGTCCAGTCCAAGCTTCTAGCAGTCACTGAAAAACAGGGAACTTATTTAAGTCTTAAAATCTGGTGGTGATCAGTTCTCAACTTTTTCTCTGATAAAGCATTCTTGGGTCAACTGAAATATGAATGAAGAAACTTACACACTACTTCACTATATTGGGCTCATACTGTTGCACCCATTTATTTAGGCAATTCATATGAATGCATGAACTTTTCCCTTCGACTTGTTTCATTCTGCCTCCTTTTGTTTGAGGTCTCCCTCTTTGTGTGTGCGCCTTCCAAGATGACAAAACCTCCCGTACCTCACACATTTTCCTTTCCTAGCAGTAGACTTAGCCCTCTTCTGTTTATCAGAGTGTGGGGGCCAAACAGTTCAGAGTTATTAGGTGCTGCTACTAGACCTCATTCCCACCCCCGTCCTAAGCTATCTATGCTTCTGTTCCTGCCCTTGCTGCTTCCATGAAGGACAGCAAGAATGTGGAATAAAACCAAGGAAGCTGTCATAGATGGAGGTAGCTGGGGAAGCATGGAGGGCTGCAGCAGCACCATAAAAAAGCCTAAATAAATTTGTTATTCTTTAAAGGTGCCACAGGACTCCTTGTTTGTTTTACCTTCCCTTGTGGTATTTCAAAATGGCAGCAGAGGGGATCACTGGAATTTTGATTTCTGCTAAGGTGTAATGGACTTGGAGCATTATAAATACTTACATTCCAACCCAAATTTAAACTTTATATTACTAGTAGTAAGAAGATACTTTTTATTTCTATAACCTGCCTGCCTCTCCAACCACTCTGATTTTAATTGAGAATGAGTGTAGTATCTTGCCCTAACCTAAAGTAAGGTGAGAGATGAGAAACATTTTAGTGGTATGAATTTTCTGTGAAATCTGAGTCACTTTTCCAATTAGGCTGTCAGTTAATTCTTGGAATATTCTTGTTTTCACTGTACTTTTATCTCTATGTGCCGATGGAGTTAAAGTAAATGCTAATCTTTGCAAAATGTCATCTTTGCTGGTTGATGTGCCAGCCCACTACTTGGTCTAAAGCAGATATCCACAGCCATACTCAGTTAGTGGTGTGGCAGATCTAGCACAAGTCACTTCCTAAGCAAGTCTGGCATTTTTTGTGCATTGGGTTTATATTTTTATTATTTTTTATGCAGGTTTTCTTTGGGAATGAGGACTGTTCGGTCAGATGTAGAGTGATGGCTTTGTGAAAAGTGCTCACCCACAGGCAATAGGGTGTTTTTGTCTTTCCTGTGAGTTCATTCAAGACCATAGTGGTTGTCTGGTTTCATGCACTTAGTTGTTGGGCATTTAATGCACTGGATGAGGGATACCACATGTTGTGATAAGCATATATAGGATCCATGGGTCTTGAAATATGGGAGGTGGGATCATTGTAGCAGTGGAGGTGTTGCTGCAGGTTTTGCATCTGGTGCATATTGAGTTGGTGTGGTTTGGTAGGTGGGGAACTTGCTTCTTATGATTGTGGGAAAGTTGGGGAGTTGTTTGAACCCTCACTTCTGGCCTTCAGGAAAGATTTTATTCAGTATAGGGTCCCCCTCAACTATGGGTTGTAGTTATTTGCTACACCGTATGGGTTCTAGTGTGGAATGGTAGAAGATTATTAGGGGTGTGTGGTTGGATGGGGTTTTATTTTTGTATTGAAGTAGGTTCTCTTGGAATATTTGAGAACAGGCTACAGAGTAAGAAAAAAGTATATGTATTTTAAGGGGACATTTGATTTGCGTTTTGATGGGCTGGTGCGTCAAAAGGTCTTAAGCCAGGTCTGCACTAAAATCTTTGGCTGGTTTAGAAAATGTTGCTAAGGGTAATCTTGGTTTTTGTTTTGTTTTTTGGCTTGTTGGTTTTGTTAATGATACTTCTAAATGGCACCTTTTCTAGGGTGGACTAGGCTAATTTGTTTTGGTTCTGCCCTGCAATAGGAGAGGTGTTATGCTTTTGGATGTAGGCTTAGCTATCCCTACCATGCATGTCTGTCTTCCTTTCTGGCCCACCTTTTCATAGAATGTCTCCTTTTTGGGTAGCTGGGGGGGGGGGGGCCGCCCTAAGCTATATACTTTCAATTCTTGAGGTGGGAGAGGAAAGAAGGATGCATTCTACAATGAGGGAAGCTAGGAAGAAAGTTATCAGATTGTGAACCAGATGAGCTGGGAGGAAAATAGAGCCTGAGAAGGGGCAAATTGCTCAAAGAGGGAATCAAATGGTGCTAAAGGAACTAATAGCTGCTTTTACTGTGAATGTCTCTATCCTGACTCCAAGCAGCACCAGGCCCTGCCAGAACAATAGATGCAAAATCTGTAGATCCATCTTTACTGTGGAGGGTAGATCTACACATATGGTGGCAAATTTGCAACCGATCCAATTTCCTGATTGACTGAGCGGGTCTGTGAAGACCCGTGAAGTCAATTGCAAAGTTGATCTCTGAAGCCCACCCCCTCAAGTGGATGAGCGCTTGAGTTGACGGGAGGCCATTTCCCATCAGCTCAGTGCACTGAAGACACCACAATAAGCAGGAGGTTGAAAGCTGTAGGGAGATACGCAAGTTAAGTAACTTGCGTATCTCCCTTTGAACACTGCTGAAAACCGCTTGCAGTGTAGACCAGAGATAAGATAATGATCAACCGCTCACAACACACTGCTCAAGGTCCATGGACCTACACCTGCCTGTGGCGTACCTCATCCAATGTACTAAATGCCCCAATAACTGTGGGTACAACAAGACACTCACTACACCCTTGAATGGACATCCACCGAAAAATAGACCCCCCAAAAAAAGAAATCATATCACCAATGGCTGAACACTTCACAAACAAGGAGTCCTGTGGCACTTATAAATAAATTTGTTAGTTTGTAGAAGTGCCACAGGACTCCTTGTTAGTCCATTTCAGCAAAACAAACATGGCTACCCCCCTGGAACGCTACATCTCATCTCTGTCCTCGTTCTCAAACACCTCTCTCTCTCTCTCTCTCACACACACACATGCACTCTTCAAATGATGAGCCTGGGTGTGTGAATTCATAGCTTTGCTACATAATAAAACTCATGGACTGAGCAGAAACGCTGAATTTACATTACCGTAACCCACTTCCTTTTCTTTCTTTTCTTTTTTTTTTCTCACCTCCCATGCTCCGTGACTAGAGAATCATTAAGGGGGCACTTAACCTTGAATGGTCCAGTTTAGCATAAGTAATTAACATATCTTGTTGATCTTGTCCTCAGAGTGTCACTGCTTAATACAAACAAGAAATCTGGTGGCACTTTTAAAGACTAACAAATTTATTTATCACATGAGCTTTTGTGGGAGAAAATCCCCTTTGTCAGATGGTTGATCATCTTAAGACTTGACACTCCCCTGCATTTATTTTGCTATCATTCTGTAAGTTCCCCATCTTCAAGCGTCTGATGAAGTGGGATTTTCTCCCATGAAAGCTCATGCAATAAATAAATTTGTTAGTCTTTAAAGTGCCTGTGCCACAGGACTCCTTGTGTTTTGCTGAACTAAACTAATGCGGTTATGAGGAATGGCTCACTTGCTGGTGGATTCTCTGTATCTTAGTCTTTAAATCATGATCTGAGTACTTTAATAACTCAGTCATAGGTTAGAGGCTTATTACAGGAGTGGAGGGTGAGGTTTTGTGGCCTGCATTGTGCAGGAGGTCAGACTAGATCAGGGGTGTCAAACATGCAGCCCACGGGTCAGTTGTGGCCCCCAAACCTCTTCCATCCAGCCAGTGACTGCACTCGGCGGGACCACGCTCTCTCCCTACAGAGAGAGCAAGCGTGTGGTCTCATGTAACCAGTGGTCCACAACTGAGAGCATCAGGTCTTGCAACATCACAGAGCGCCGGATATGTGTGACTGCACTCCGGGTGACCACACTCTCCCCGAGAGAGAGAGAGAGACAGACAGACAGATACACAGAGAGAGAGAGACACACACGTACGTACGTACGTACGTACGAATCGTGGAGCACAGTTTTGCATACACAGTACTTTGTGATGTTGCAAGAGCGTCATAGTGTTTTGATTTACAGTATGTATGGCCCACTTGAAGTACATTTAAGTGAAATCTGGCCCACCACAGCAAATGAGTTTGACTAGATGATCATACTGGTCCCTTCTCACCTTAGAGTCTATGAAACAGCTAAACACCTTTGCCAGACCTGAAGAAGAGCTCTGTGCAGCTCACAAGCTTGTTTCTCTCACCAGCTGAGATCGGTCCAGTAAAAGACACCACTTCAGCCACCTTCCAAAGAGGTAGCTTTGTTAGTCTATTTCGCGCGCACAGGCCTGTGGCACTTTTAAAGACTGACAGATTTATTTATTGCATGAGCTTTCGTGGGAGAAAATCCCGCTTCATCAGATGCTTCAAGAGCTTCCGTGGGAAAAAAATCCCACTTCGTCAGCCGCTTCAACGCGGAGCTTTCCTGGGAGAAAATCCCACTTCCTGCCTGATGGAGTGGGCTGTTCTCCCACGAAAGCTCATGCGATAAATAAATCTGAGTCTCTAAAAGTGCCCCAGCCTCTGTTTGTTTACTTCAGCCCCCTTGTGTCTCCTATTCTGGGACCACCCCCGCTCCACCAGCCGGGTGTGAGCAGAGAGCTTCTGCTGGCTCAGTGCCGCCTGCGGGGTGCAAAGGGGGGTGCGCACGCGTGCCCTGCACGGGGACACACTGGGTGTCCCGCAGAGCCGCGAGCCCACCAGCCTCCCCCCAAGCGGAGCCCTGCGGGGGGGCTGCGCTGTGCCCTCCAGACGCCGCTGCTGCCATTGGCCGCGGCCCGTGTCACTCGGGGGCGGCCCCGCGGCAGAAAGAGGAAGCGGCCGGCGGGCCGGGAGGGGGAGCGGGAGCGCAGGGCGCGGCCCCTGCCATGCCGCCGTGCCACTTCCCCTAATGGTCCCCCTCCTCCCACAGGGCGGATCGTCCCCCGCGCTGCCGTCTATGCGCTAGGCGGGCCCGGCCGGAGTCCCGCAGGGAGGGCAGAGCCCGGAGCCCCCGAGGAGGAGAGGAGAGGAGAGGAGGCGGCAGGGAGCGCTCCCCGCGCGGCTGGACGCTGAGCGGCCCCAGCATGGAAGCCATCGCCAAGTACGATTTCAAAGCCACTGCGGATGACGAGCTGAGCTTCAAACGGGGGGATATCCTCAAGGTAAGTGCAGGGGAGGGGGGCAGCGATCCACCACCCCGCCCCCCATAGCCACTTCCTCCCTCCTGCGTCCGTCCCCCGAGCTACTCTCTGACCCCTTCTGATCGCAAGGCGCTGTTTTTGTAAGTTTATACCCAAGTTTTCCCTCTTTTCAGACTGGCTCAGCGCTCGCACATAAGGCCAGTAGCAAGTCAAGATGAAGCACTGAAATGCATTGTTCATTGCATTATTTTCTACAGCCTAAACCTGTAAAGTAATCAAGATCAACTTAATGTTTCTTTCCTTTGCCTCCTCCCAGGGTTATTTCATCCAATGACTAGACAATCTTTTTTGTCGTCATGCTGTCAAATATAGATACTGAATTGTGATTTCTGTGTTGATGGAATGCATTTATGAGCAGTGCTTAAGTGCTAGTAGTTGGCCAGGGACCTGGGGCCTCCCGGGGCAGCAGCAGGGGCCGCAGCCCGGGCTGCATCGCTCTGAAAAAAGGTGCTGATACTCAGGGTAGGCCCAACCATATAGGTGAACTAGGCAGTTGCCTAGACTAGTGCCAGGCTTTATGGGGCCCCAAATTAAACAGAAGGGAATTTTTTCCTCTATTTTAAAAAATATATATTAAATGTTATCTCTTATAAGATGCGTGTGGGGAGGGGGGTGCCAAAGTCATAGTTTGCCTAGGGTGCCTAAAACCCTTGGGCCGGCCCTGCCAGTACTCAGTACCCCTGAGTACCATCACAAAAAAAAGCTCTGTAGATACATCTGTAGCACTGAGTATTTAATGGAACTGTGGAGTTATAAGTGAATGCCTGGGCTGGAGTAGATAGTTTTGTGTGTAGGTTTCTCTATACTAAAGTCTTTGAGTCCCCTTAATATTGGCTATATAAAGTATCTGTTCATTTTTTAAAAAATACTTGTATGCCTAAAACTGCAAAGAATCCATAAAGCCAACCCCTCTTCCCCCCAGTACCCAAAACCCCCCAGAAAATATGTTTTTGCTAATAGACTATAGTGCCTAGTTTTTATAAATATTCTCAACACCACCATCTTTGGAATAACTTAAAAAAAGGTGTAGTGTCTTATTCTTCACAGGGATTATGCACTAAAATTACAAAGATGTTCAATTCTTTCAGAGTTGTGGCCTAATAAATAGCAGCTCATTCATGGAGCTGTGAAGAGTAGGCTCCTTTAGTACTTTACAAAACTGGAATTTGATTAATTAATAGATGTGACAAATTCATGGCTTGTGTAGTCATCTTAGCATTTTTTCATCAACTAAAAACTGATTTTTCTAGTTGTGTTAAAGACATGGACTGAAATTTAGTGCACTCTCTTTTGAAAACCTGTTTCTTACATATTTTAGATGGGAGGACAGCTCATTCAATTAAGTGTGTGGAAGTTACATTACAAAATATTCATTTTTGGGGTGGTTCTCTTGCAGTTACGCAAGGCAAAATGGCTTTGACTTTTAAAATAAATCTGTTTCTACACCTTCATGTGTCTCTTATCCACAAATTGCATTTAGGATTTGTACACCCTGGCTCACCTTAATTACATTATTTACATGAGTTCTTGGAATGGCTAAATCCATTGTTTCTACAACTGTATGCTCAGAATAGTGTCTCATCTTAAATTTTTTAGATGCTCAATTTTAGATTCCTAGTGTAAGTGTATCAGAGTTTTAAATGTTTACACTGTCTCTAATTTTTACACTTGCTAACCTGAGCTATAGTCTGCTGGTTTGTTTTTTAGTATCTTGCCTTGTCTTTGTGTATTATATTTGAAGCAGCACAACTAAGGTGAGAAATTGTAAAGTCTGTAAGACTTGTAGGAAATGACCAGGAAGGAAAACTGAAGTGCACATATACAGTACTTAAATATATTTTTAGATTGAAATGTACTTTCTATTATTTTTTTATCTGGTCCAGTCTAGATGTTTAGTTAAGGATAAAAGATGGCTGGCATAGAAAGAATTAGCACATGTTCAAAAGGTGCTTCCTTCTGGAACAGCAGCACCACATGGAAGAGATGAAACAGGGATTTTTAGACTTATTTTTTGGTGTCCAAAGTGGGAAAAATTAATAAATGTATTACAACTACTGGCATTGGTACTAAGTCCAGAACTTGTGTACACAGGGCTGAGGCACCCTTATTACCATGTCATGCTTGTTGTCTTTGTCACATTGTGGTAGAAATCTGATGTAACCATGGAGATTGGGTTACTGGAAAGGAGATATTGACTGTAACTTTGAGGAAGTGTTTGTCTGTAGTTTCATGGTTCGTTTCTTTAGAAGGCACTTGAATGTAAGCGTGAACAACAGTACTTTGCACTACTATAATACCTTTCATCTGGGGGTATTAAATTGGCCTTGCACTGCCTTTTGTTGTTAGGGTAAAAACTATTTTCATTTCCCAGAGAGAAAACTGAGGCTCAGAGACGTTGACTTGCTCATGGTCACACAAATCCAAGAATAGAACCTACGAGCCCTGGCTTCCAGACAACAGATACCTCCATAGCAAGGCCAGTTCTGGTGTTCAGAACTGTTTTTCTTCAGGAAAAAAAATTTCCCAGGTGCTAGCAGCAGTGTGAGATTGAGTGAAGGGATTGTACTGAACAGTGTTTGTGGCATGTCTGGAGTGAGCTAGATTTTGAGTGACTAGTACATTTGGGCTGTGGAAGTAATTTGTGCTGAGTACATTACTTCTGTTAGCATGTCTCTCTTGATTGAGACCCCTCTGGTAATCTCTCTAAATTCTGGCTGAACTGCCCCCTTCCCCATTGTCATGTCTATTAGTGATCTATCCTGTAAACCAGGCCAGTGCTGGGTGCATATAAATGTGTAAGGAGTATAAACAGTAATCCAAGGTGCAAATTTAACACACGCCCAGAAGAAGAAATTGCTCATTCTTCACGTCTGTTCTGGATAAAATTGGGGTTGTTGAGAAAAATGGCATGTCTTACAAGAAGCACCTTTCCATTCCCAGCCACAGCCCACCTTGAAACAATGGTGAATATCGCCCTCTGATGGCATACATGACTTAGAATGTTGGATGGCAAATGATTAGAAAGCTTTGTACCATGTTAAGGAAAGAAATTAAATCCAAAGTACTTAATTACCACTGCTTATGCTTTCATGCTGCTCCCTGTGAAGAGGGAATGGAAAGATGCAGATTGTCTAACTCATCTGATTGCAGCAGATAACTTCCTTATGATGTCATGGTGCCATTACTGAAGTATACCCACATATTCTGAATGTGATTGAATAGCATTTGAACAGTAGCCATTAAGTTGCTTGTTAGTAATCTTGTGGCTATGCTCCAAAAGTGAGTGGAGTTGGCTGACCTTTGACTTGCATCTCTGTAAAGTTGCTGAGTGAAGAGGAAAAGTGTTTGGGTTTTTTTTTTTTTTACTTTTGTGGGCACTGTAAGATAAAAGCTTGTATGATTTGATAACTGGCAGTCCACTGGATTCTCACTCCTTTGTCAGATGATTCTGCAGCAGTGTAAGGTATTGCTGTGCAGAAGATTCAAATTGGCATCTGTGTCTCGACTGGATATGACTGTGTGCAAGACTATCTTTCTGTTCACATTCTGGATATTGTTGTGGGGGGGGGGGGAAAGGTGTTGGTAAATGGCATCCTCTGGAAAAAAAAGTGGAGGGGAGTAGGACCATAAATCTTCCAGTTTTCTTCAACCTCCCAAAGAGCCCACATTAGATGCAAGAGGGTCCCACTTTTAAATGTATTGATCTGGCTAATTTATGCTTTTATGTTTGTTTGGATTTGTGCCATGATGCATTTTGACTTCTTTGCTTTCTCTTCACATATTGTATAGTGGGGTTAGGACCAGTTACTCTCAATCTGTGCCTGTGAGTGTTGAGTCTAGGTCTTAAATTCCTGAGAAAATGTAATAAATTTCTGGTGGCTTCTGGCTTTGTTGGCCTTTGTGCCAGCTGGCAAGTATTCAGACCTAAAGTTTGCTGATACTTGCTTTTGGTTTGGCAGTGGGGTGGGGAAAGAAGAAATTGTCCAAAGATTCCACTAGCCAAAGCTAGGCTATTTTCTTCTCCCCAGCCCTGTTTAAAATGTACAGATAATGGAATAATTTATTTCAAATGTATAAAAAAATCCATAGGCACCAATCCTGTGCTCTTTTCATCCCACACATAGACGTCAGCGTCGTTCATGGCAGCTTACTGGAAGAATTTTAAACACTATGTAAATTGGCCAGACAGAACTTAACAGTCCTCCACTTTTGAGTTGTGCTGTTCTGTTTCCTTGGGTGATTACATTTTTCAGTAATGTCATCTAAATCAACTACCTGCAGGTTAATGTTTTTTCACTTCTGCAGTGTTGAGGCTCGGATTAGCTTATTTGAGTTATCAAAATTTCTTCCTCTTCTGAACTGTGATACCAGTCAAGTTGCTTGGGTTCCACAACTGCATACTGTTCATGTGGGTTTTTTAATTCCACCCCCATCCCCACTAGATTATTCTCTTTCCCTTCAGACTTCAGCAGGATTGAGTCTTTCTAAACAGTCATGCTGAGGCTGCATTTTCAGTTCCTGCATAAAAACCATTTTTGGGCCTGACTACAGAAGCAACGTGTTTGTGTACACAAGGGGCAATATGAGCGAGGGTGTCACATCCTCCTGTCTATACTTCCCTCTCTCACCCCATCAGTGACTTCACCTGTGTTAGCTATTATGTAGTGGTGTTTGTACTGGCAAACAAAAGCAGATGGTTTGCTAGAAGGAAGTGTAAAGATAATGTTCCTTTGTTTTGTTTGGGAGTCTTTGTTTTTTGACTGAGGGAACTATGTCCTGTCCTTGGGTGGGGGGTGGACTCTGATCTAGTGAGTCTTTCCCCTCTAGCTTCTGGGGTCTTGTATAATTCTCGCAGCTAGAAAACTGCTTTTAGTCACCAGAGCAGGACATTAGCTGTAAGCAGTGGGGTCTGGAGTGAATCAGGTACAACTTACAGCTGGGTTAAGTGTGTGAAAGTCCATTGTGAAGGTGTACTTGAGGTATGTTGCTTGTTTGATGTGGGAGAAAATTGGGGTTTGACTTGAATGACAGCAGTTATCTGAGGTGTTTAGGTGTGATGACCAAACAGGGCAATACAGTGATCTGATACGAGGCAGCAAAGCTATCAGCAAGCCACTGAAAACCTGTGAAGATGTTAAACTGAAAACTAGTAAGTTTAAAAAAAAAAAAAAAAAAAAAAAGTTTGACATATTTGAAAAACTATCTTCGGAAGACATGGAATGGTTTTATTGTAATAGATTGATAGATTCATATTTTAAAGTTAACCTGATGTCTTGTTCTGTCTTGAGTACTAAATAGTCTGTGGGCTTCTTCCCAAAGATAGTTACCTGCGCCCAGTGATCATTTGAGGGTAGGATACGTGTCCTGTTAGCTTTTTTTCCCATCAGCACTCCATAAGGGCACCTACTAGTAAAAGTAGTCTGTGCGCATGCTCATAAGTTCTGGCCCTGGACAGGATCACTTGCATTAGTAAGGGAGGTCTTTTAAACTTGAGTGACTTCTTTTTTTTAAGTCTGAAATGTACAAAAACTGGAATATATGATCTTATTGGGGACCATTCTGGAAGAGGTGGCGTTATTAAATGTTCAGGAACCTTCATAGGAAGGATGAATTAAATATTCCAGGTTGTACATGTAAAGCCACCTTTGCCAGCATCTAAAGCGGGGGTAGGCAACCCCCAGCACGCGGGCCAACAGTGGCACACGAGCCCATTTGGAGCGGCACTCGGCATGCCCTGTGACGCCACAGAAATTGCCACTCCTGCCACCAAAAGACACTCCACGTGGCTTCTTTCAGGAGCAGCTGCAGTGCGGAGGTCCCTGCCACGTCCATGCCCCAGGATACCATGTAAAGAAGCCGCCCAGAGCAGCTCCTATCTGTGGTGTGCCGCCGCCAAAAGGAGTCACTCCAGGCAACTTCTTTCCATGGCATGCCTGGGGATAGGGGTCCCCAGGCACGCTGCCGAGAGGAGCCACTCCAGCTGGCTTCTTTCCATGAGTGGGCCATCGGCACCAGCTGAGGGTTGAGGAGAAGGGGCCAGCACAGGGGTCAGCAAAGGTTGCCAAACCCTGATCTAAAGCAAGAGGAATACATTCATTCTTCCTCGAAAATGGTTTCTTTGCTTCCTTATTTGGTAGCCAGCTGTGGTTTGCTTCCAGGGCTGTCACTGAAAGCAGAACAGATTGACTCTCTTCTGTGCTGCTCCATACCCAAAATACCATAGATTTAAATCTGCGTAATTCAGGATGATGATTATCCCTCTTTGGCTAGATGGTGCCAGACAAGCTACTGATGAAAACTCGAGGCAGTCAGCTTTTAAATTCATAGTATGCAGTAATGTATGCAATGCTATAATTTCTGGGTATTGTAATTTAAACTGATGATTGTTCCTCAACTGTAATCTATCACCTAAATCTAGTGAGAGCCATAGGGTTGTGCCTGCTGGCATGTCCACCAGACGGACCTTCTTCCATAGCTGTTGGTCATCTCACCTTCTTAAATTGGTCTTTCGCCACCAAAATAAGCATCCATAGAACAGCTTTTGACTCTTCCAATTCTCTGATATGCCTTATTCAACATACGTGTCAAACTGCTACAAAGGGTGGTGCATCTGTGTGTGAATTTTTCGTTGGCCATGCGAGGTTCTATTGGCAATTCTCCATTTGTTATGCAATAATATCTGAAAAGCAAAAACTCATGGAATGTTCTAAGCATCAGTTTTGGTGAAAACTAAAGTCGCTATTTGATCACTCACGATAAAGGAAGAGGCGGTGATCTCACAGATGCCAATGGCAGGAAAGTGGTCACTTGGTGTATGTGATCTGACGGTAAGAGCTAGCTAGGCTCCATATCTCTGCTCAAAACTCTTCTGATTGTGGTGAAAACCGAAAGCCTGACTTTCACTAAAACTGGAGAAATCAAGCTTCTCTGGTTTTCTTACTCCCACCAAAATCACAAGAGTTTTGAGCAGAGTTGGGGGTAAGTAGGCTGTCAAAACAAGCTTTTGCAGAAGTCTGATTCCTGACATGCTTTTCAGAGTAACATCTTCATTGTACCATCACTGTTTGTTAATCATTGAAATTAGCATTGTACCTCTAAAAGTAGTTGTTACATCTTTGCTCTGTATGGTCTTTGGAATTGGGGATTTATAATAAGCATTGCATCAGACTAGAAGGTGGAAGTCTAGCTCAGTTTTTAGGTTCATCTCTGTGACTTAAGTTCATCTGTAGTTCTGGCAGTTTTCAGGTGCGGAATATTGGATCCTGGTGCAATATTGGGATGGGGATCATCGATTGGAAGTATCCAAGGAAGTGTGCTAAAAGAGAATAGGACAAGATGAGTGGGTACTATTTGAGTGCCATCCACAATTTCAGCTTCAATGTGGGGCAGCTCTGGTGTGAGGAAGCCACTCCTAATCAAAGGAAGAGCAATCACAGCTGTAACAGGTCAAATAAAGGGCTCCCCTGTGAACTGAGCTTGGAAAGACTTTGCACAGAGAATCCTTTTTCAATGCTTGAACAGCTCTTCATTGACACACTGTTGTTTGAATAAGTTGCTATAATAACTGTGCATCTCTATGATAGGCAGGACATTCGCTCCATGTCTGGCGTTCTTACTAGCTGGCAGTTCAGCTAATAACTATTCATGGTTTGTGACTTTTTTCCTCCCTCCAAATAAGATGGTGACCCAGCAACCAAATTTTCCTGGGTTTTCTTTTTAGCTGTAAAATTGAATCTCTTGTAGTAATCCTCTCTTGTGGTGCCTAATAGGGCCCAGAATTCTTGGGATTTTGTATTAAGATCTCTGACTTCATGCTCTTTACATTTTATATTTGGTTTGTTCTGTTGATTTAGCAATGCACAAGACTGGGTAAATTGCGTGCTTTCTGCATTTCTGCACAGATCAACAAACTGATACTGCATTAAATGTGGTGCACAAGTTCTTATCTACAGCTTTATCCCACAACTGTTTTTGCTCTTTTGTTTCCTTTGCTGGCTCTGCAGTAGTGGTTAACTGTTATCTCCAAAGTTGGGCTAACATCAGTGAATGGCATACATATGAGGAAGTAAATAAAGCCATGCTTATTTGAAGTTTCATTATAAACTTGGGAAAGAGAGAATCAAAGAGTAAAGGATCTTTCCCTTGAGGGGATGGGTGAGGGAAGGAGCGGAGAAAGGAAGGTGGACTTTCAAGACTTTTATCTGGAGAATAAGGAAAAACTAGTTTCACACTTTATTTTTAAATGCTTCTATTCCACTTAAAATAAGAACGTTACTGACCATCCTAATATAGTTTTCCAAGCTTCAACTTTTCTTTTTGTCAGGCAGTATTTAAACATTTCTGCTTCAGTCCCAGGCCCTGTTACAGGTTTAATTGCTTGAGTTTACAAAGTGCTGAGTTCCTTCAACTTCTACTGAAGCAGTGTTTTCGCATTTTGCAAAAGCACATCTTAAGCAGGGAAGAGTGCGTGCTGAATAGATTGATGAATGGTGCAGCATGGCCTTGTTATAGCATGTTGGAGCTGAAATCGCCCATCTAGATAAGACAATTTCAGTGAATTATTTGAAAGAAATGCTCAACTGATTTTTGTATGGGACATAATCTAAACACATGGGTGCAGAAAGTGTATTGTGGTCTTTAAACCTGTATGTGATAAGAACATAAAGCCTTAAAAAAGATTTGAAACCAAGAAGCTAGCCTGTAATACATTTTGAGTTTCTAGTTACATCTGGCAATTGCATTTTAATTACAGAGTTCATAATTTTCCTCAGCTTATGTTCCTTTTACTAGGTAGGTGAATAGTTTTAGTTTAGAATAAATAGTACAGTGGAAATCCTAGCTGAGTTAAAAACATAAATGGTGAAAGAAAACCAAGGGGGGGGGAAGGAATAATTTTTAATTAAAGGTTATAATAACTTTTCTCTAAATTTCAGATACCTGATTCTCATTCCCTTTGCCCTCTGCATTAGGGAACAAGAAAAGTTTCTTCACATTTAAAAGGCAGAACCATCTGTTCATCTTTAGACCTTCTTGGGGAGTACGTTAAGATGACATCTGGAATAAATACAAAGTTTTAGGGTCTCCATCTCTGGCTACAAAATAGACTGTCAGCTCCTCCCCAGTAATAAGCTTATAAAGGATCCTGAAGGTCATATGGCTAAACCTGTATAAATAAAATATGGGAGGGAAATTATAGGCTTGTACTTGCTGAATTTGGTTTGCTTCTGTGAGTGCAGGTTAGCGTACATAGTGTCATTTTGAACTGCGTGCTCATATAGAGGCAGCAGATAGAGCTCTTGCAGAGTGCAGAAAGCATTTCTTTCATTCATTTGAACTGTAAAAATACTGTTACTTTTTAAACCATCTCAATTAAATAATTTGTCTCTGGAATTCACGCTCTGCTGAATTACATCTTGCTGTAACTTGCACCAAACTTTATAGGTTAAAAGGTGATAAAACCAAACTGCTCAGTTATGAATAAGTTCCCCTGGGGGTTTGAGGACTTCATGAGCTATATATGACCCAGCAGGTTCCATTAATCAAAGTAGGAGGGTTAATGCAAATGATTTGTGGTATGAGCTAGTCAGCTCTTTGGTTTGCATGATCAACATCAAATTCTAACCATGCCTCTCTAGCTGAGGTTGAGTAGGCTTTTCCTTTATAAATCCTTCCGTACAGTCACATTTCAGCTATGATTTTGCATATGGGAGCTCTGCTTCCCAGCCAATGATAAATACGAAACTGGCATTTTAACAACTTCAGTCTGATTTCTCAGTTACTGCTGTGTACCTGTAGATCATGGTCTAGTCAAGTAAAAGAATTATTGATTAGAAATCCTGATAATAGCTGTTCAGCTCTGATTAGCTGGGTAGTTAAATTCCAGACTTGTACTTTGATACTGGAAATCAGTTCACTTACCTGGAAGGAGTTTAAATTGGTGGTTGAATAGTGGAAATCCTGTATATAACCTCCCTTCTTCCCCAATAGCTTCTCTGGAAAAATCTCTCAAAATAAATTACAGGATTGTACCTTGGTTCCCATTCTACTTTGGCTTTGTGCAGTTCTAGTCTGTTTCATCTGATCTTAATAGTGCTGTGGGAGAAACCACTGTTCAAGCCAGTGGTGCTCAATCTTTTCCCATCACACCATCCTTTCCAGTGGTGGAATCCGTTTGCATCTTTTCTCCATCAATGCACAGTTGGCTCAAAAATGGAGCTTAGGCGGAAGATGCAGAGGGGGACAGAACTGGAGACGGGGAAGAGCTGGGGTTAGAGGCAGAACTGACTTGGAGAGCAAAGAGGAAATATGGGCAGAGCTGTGGCTGGACGACACTTCCTCCCTGCTCCTTGTGGTGGCTGGCCTGGGCCCTATGGTGCACCCCCTGAACATTCCTCTGTTCACCCTCCGCTCCCACCCCCAGTAGGCATGCCATGCTGTTGGGGACCACTGGTCTAAGCACATCCTGATGGTACTTCTTGAAAGAATGGAAGGCGGTAGAGAGTGACACACATGCTAAAATGTATGGATAGGGAAGAAAGGCAGGGAAGTCCAGAGAGGAAAATAAGAGGAAAGTGCTTACGTTAATAGGGCCTGATACCTGAAATTCACTTTTAAATAATCATTCATAATTTTCTGATAACTTTCCACACCTGATATCCAAAAACTCATCTCACAAAAAAATCAAATGTGTATCCTCTTTCTCAGCATGGCTTGCTGGGTCAGAGTATCTTAATCTCTGTGTAAACTTCATATAGTTAAAACTTTTCTTTTGTGTTTTTAAAAATAGGGGTTTTAGTGCTTATGAACAGTGCCCCACTGAGCTGAAAAACTATAGCCCCAGAACAAATACAATTCAGACCACCGGTGCAGGCTCACTTTTTGCCCCCTTCCTTCAGCTATACATGCTTTGTGCTACTAAAACTGTATTGTGCCAGAACATGATTCAGCCAGGCAATAGTGGTCAAGAGTCACAGTGTTTACGCTGATAACTGTTTTTAAGTTCAGTGTAAATGCAGTGGCCGTGTCTATTTTGACCAACTGATTGGGTTTAAACAGTCTGATGCAATTCTAAACTCTTTTGCTAAAGTTTTACTCCCATGGCAAAGAAAGCCCAGTATGCTTTTTAGGTTCATCCTGGAAAAGACCGTTTCTAGGTTTGACAGGATAATGTTACTCACCTGGCCCGTTCCGACCTTGTTCTCTTCCAAGACTGCCAAGAAGAATGCAGATTGTGATGTATAATTAGGCTTGACGGAATTCAGTTTTTATTTTTGATCATTTGAGCTGATACCAATGTTTGTTTTTAAGCTTGTCCCACTCCCCCAATTTTACTGTTTTTTAAACTTACACTGTTGCAGGCAGTTATGGGAGAGCAGCAGACAGACAATTATTTAATGACAGACATTGAGATTCCAAAAGCTAAGCTTTATGAATGACACACAGTTGTCTGCAGCTCTAACTCAGCTAATGCTGAAGCCAGCTGTTTTTAGCGGAGCTGTAAATGTATGCTTTATGCGGCATTCTTTACATACATTTTATGCTTGATAAGGGTGGGAAGGACTCTGAGTTCCATAAGCAGCTTTTTTCTTTCTTTGCCTATCTGTACATTTCCATTATTGATGGTAATATTATTTTCATCTGTTTTCATGTATATGGTAAAATCAACATTTATAGATAAAAATCAAATCTTTTCAAGCTTGTGTATAATGTCTTCTAGGAGCCGGACTGAGACACCCTCCTCCCCCCACACTTTCCATGTAGGCCCCCAAAAGAAAGCAAGAAAGGTTATTAGATTTGATGGTTCCTGACCTTAACTTTATTCACAAGAGAGATATAGATGCAGTAATTACTGATCCTTTGAGCCATCCGATTTCTTCTGTTATGTTACACTACAAATTTTGTGTGACAATTTTTGAATGCTACCAAACATGCCCCTCATAAGCCTGTCACACTTTGTCTCCAGGAGTGGACATTCGCTCAGAGCCAACTCTTTCCCATAACCTCTCCAGCAATGGCCTTCCTCAACCTATTAAAATGAAAGTAATATAAAAAAGGAGCCACCACATACAATGCAACTCAATAACTTCACTTATGTAAACTTCCTTTTCTTCCCCTTGCCATCCTCCGTTCTTGCATTGTCATACCAGACCCCTCTTTTGTGTTGATATTTCCCACTAATGTAGAGCACCATGCACAACTGTGATGCTATTTCAATTACAAATACTAAGACATCCTGGAAAGGTAAGTGACATTAACAGTTGCATGATTAGACTCATTCTCTGTGTTGGGAGTAGTTGAATGATCTTTCTCTCCCTTGAAGTTGAAAGGCCTGCAGCATAAGAGAGCATGTACTAACCTACAGCTCCCAAAGTCTTCAGTATGATATTGCAGCTACTACTGTAGCTTTTATGTCTCCCTGTTAGCACTGAAGAGCTGGGTTCTATTTTGTTCTTTACGTACCACTCAGTTTTGTAGGTCACTAGAGAACAGTTTACACCTGAACGTGCGACCTATGGTGAAATGAATCTGTGAAGTTTTCAAGAAGAGTTTCAATAAAGAGCTGTTTACATTTTGTTTGTAATAATTTCTGGCAAACAGCTCTGGGTTGTCTCACTAATTGGACAAATAAACTGCCCTCTGCATAGGGTTCGACTGTTTGTTCTGGTTCATCGCTGATTAAATAGAGATCTGAGGCGAACGCTGCTTTTCTTGCTTTTATCGCCTTGCCGGAAGAGCTCGTCTTCCCAACAGCTGTTTGAAACTCGGCTTAATTAGACGGCTGTATTTCAGGGAAATTTTATGACTGCATATCAGCAATATTGCTATAGACCAATTGGTCATACTGTCATGGTGTCAGATATGGATGTCTAATATATCTATGGCTAGATCCCTATGTTTGTGTGGTTAGCGGCATGAATCTGTGCTTGTTTGAGCTCTTCCCAAAATTCCCTCTTGTAAAAATAACCCCATCACAGAGCTGAAGAATGATTGGTTTAAGGATCCATGTGAAACTTGGTCTATACCTGCTATTCTTTTTTGCGGGGGTTGTTGATTATGCCCCTGTCCAGGCCTTGGAGAGAGGGCTTTGCAGGTCAGGCCATTGATCTCCTGATTAGAATCTGTGAATAGGGAAGAACTTTTAGTGCTTTAGTGTTACTGAGACTTGCAATGGAAATACTGTGCTTCTGTAAAATGCTTGGGAGCTTAAAATTACTCAGTGGCTGAAAACTAGACCCTAGGGTGTCAGTGACCTGCATTATGATATCCCTCCCAGGCTACTGCACTGCAGCCATAAAAAGTTCTATTCTTGTATTTAATTTGTTCTCGACCTGGAACAGTTCTGCTAATTAGGAGATGGGTTTTCGTTAGCCCTGATCTATTTTTTTCCCCCCTCCATAAGAATTTGTTTCCTCAGCTTTCTGACTTAAAGCTCATTTGGTGCCTACATGTGTACATTGATCACCTAACAATGTTCTGATTTTGCCCACACGCTTCATGAATTTAGAGGCCAAGAAAGAAATAACTTTTAAGAGAAAAGTTATGGTATTAACAATATTGTGAGACTTCAAATAATTCACATTTAATTGTTGAGGTACAGAATAATTAACTAGGGGTGAAACCAGGATAGATGGTCAGTCTTCTTTTTTTCTCTTTGTGGAAAGAATGCTTGTCGTCTTAATTTAAAAATATCCTGTGTTATGCCACATCCTTCTTTACCCATTTCGAAGTCTGAGTGACCTACCTAAGTATAAATGTTTTATCTTTCCCCAGCCTCTGGAGCAGTGAGCTGCAGTGCTTGCTGTTAGTTCTATCAGTTGGATCATCTGAATGTTACTTCCCATCTCTAATATTAACTTAGTGTAAGAAAATTCCATATAAATGTTTTCTTTATAGAGAATTTGTGTATGTCCAGTTTTATTTATTACCCTTTGAAGTGAAAGAGGAACTTCAGCCAAACGGAAACTTTCAGAAGCATCTACTTTAACACATAGGTGTCAACAATTTCAGCCTCCCACACGACCACAGAAACGGTGCATAATTCAGAAGATCCTTTACTGTAAACCTCTGCCATTGTGACGGTAAAAAAAAAAAAAAAAAGGGCAACTTGGTTCGTATGTGGAAATCCTAGCCCTTCCTGCTTTCTGATTAGGCCACGGACTAGGAAAACTATTCTGACAATGGAGGTAGCACATACCTGAGTGCAGAGCTATTACTATATAATGGGATCATTTCTCCTTCAGGTGAAGGTGGATGGGATGGAGATCAGCTGCAGTGCTGACAATGAAGGAGCTGCCACAAGCATACAGCAAGGCTAAGGAGGCTGACAGTCAAACTGGTGCAGGACTGCAGACTTGTCTCTTTTATGAGGCGCTGCATGCCATATTTGGCAGAGTCTGCCAGCACCCTGCAGACCACAGTAGATAATTTAGTGATGCCCTTTTCCATGCTTGAGAACGTCTGACCTTTATGCGAAGGAGAAGGAAGAGTACTAAGAAGGATGTGTTCAAATAAATCCTGCAAGGCCGAGCAGCATCAGACTACAAAGGGCTTGGCAGGTCAACATGGTAGATGGCATGGAGAGAGATAGAGATGATGGGAAAACATTCCAAGAATCCTATAAGGAAAAGGAAAGAGAGATGAACCCGGACAAAATGGGGCTTCTCAAGCAGCAAACACAAATGCAGCAGACTCTAGTTGACATAAAGGTCCAACAGTCTCAGACTAGTTATCCTCTGCAGTCCCTGAATAGCTCTATGGTAGCAGTTCCTTACACCCCCAACAATCCATTTGGCATCACAAGTCACATCCTTACCTTTCTTTGCTCACACTGAGGGACAGTCAGGGCAACGATAGCTTCCCATACACTAGCCTACAAAAACATGGGGCCAAAACGGGCTGCATCTGTGCACTGAAATGGACAGAACTGTTCACTGCCTTTCTAAATTTAAAGTTCCGTTCAGTTAATTAGTTGCATTTTTCTTTCATATTTGAAAATTAGTTTTATATTGGTTCTGTTAATCTATTTTTTGAAATAAATTCATCTCTATTAGTTTGCCTGGCATACTGGATAGCTGTATGCAAAGCATTCGATACCTGTAAGTGTACAACACCGCAGAGCTCATAAGTTCAAGAAAACGTGTACTCATGTAGCAAGCACTACACAGTTCTTAACAGCCCACAAACTTTCAGGCCCAGAGCATAGACGAACGCAGCATATTAATATGGCTGACCATTAAAGTGTTTCTTTAAAGCCTTCCATATCTGCATAACGAAAGAGGAGTCTTGTGGCACTTTAAAGACTAACAAATTTATTTTTCGCATGAGTTTTTGAGGGCAAAGTCCCACTTCATCAGATGCCAGAGTGGAGAAAACTTACTTACAGTATGGGAGTGAAAGGTAAATTCTGTGATTGCTTTTCACTGCATCAGGTCGGATTACTTCAGCAAATCAAACAAGTTGTATAGATTCAAGCACAACATATCAAAGTGGTGAGGTTGAGAGAGGTGAGAATCACTGTTAGTAATGGAGAATAAAGGAGGAGTCCTGTGGTCCATTTAAAATTTAATGTTTGTAATGGGAGAGCCAGCTCATACTTCTATTGAGACCCAGGTTGATGGCACAGGTCGTGCAGTCTTTAAACTCTCACCGGGTTGACTTCTGTAGGTCAACCTTAGCTGATCGCTGTTTGGGGAGGTAGTTTTATTGTATCACTGCAACATGGCACTTATGTCAGTGGGAAAGAAACTGGAGTGAAGACCAATGCATTAATAGATTGATGCAGGATGGTTTACTTGGACTTAAATCTCTGGAGTGGGAGGGCAGCAGTACAAGAAACCTCTCATTCTCTGGGGTCCAGGATGCTTCCATTCCACCTCCTGTGGCACCTTTAAAAGCATTACTGGTTTCTTTCCTGGAGTGTGTCTAGGCCATAGTTTTCATAACCTTCTTGGTTTCTAAAGGGGGTAATTTAAAATCTTTAGGCTTTGTCAGAAATCCAGTTTCTTGTTTTGATTGTGCCATTCCTGCCTCATTTAAAAATCTAGATTTAAGTGTATTGCCATCCAGGCTGCAGAAAAAGGTGCATGGTTATACAGATTGTGTCTTTCTATGCTTCCTGAAAACTGTTGGGGTTTTGCTGTTATTAGTGAGATGTCTATTACCCGCTGTCTGCCCTGTCTTTTACTCTTGTACACACAGAAACATGTCTGCTTCATAGTACACGCTATTGGTTCTCCAGCAGGAAGGAACCACAGCCTAGTGATGTGCTTGGAAAGGGCATAATTTCTTACAATTTTAATTTTGTGTTTTGCTATCTGTAGAACTATTCTACGTAGGTTAGATTGAATCCCTACTTCTGAGGCCCTGTGTACCATGCAACAAGTGGGACCTAAATTCTGCTGCAAGATCTTCCAGCACATTCTTGTAACGAACTAGAAATTCCTCTAGTAACTGTGGCTAAATTTTAAAATAGAAACTTTTTTATGAAATAGTAAAAACGGAAATTCCAATAACTCTGTTTTTATCTTAAATTCAGTTTGTTTATGCTGTTCCCCCACTCAATAATGTCGTTAGCATATCAGAATCTGAATTGACAACATGACTGCAACAGTGAAGCCATGTGGGGAAGGAAGCTGGAGGTTACCGCAATTGGAGAAGCGTGTGAGACAGTCACAACTGTGCATGCTACTGAATTCACACCCGAGCCTTCTGTGCATGTTTCAGTAAGCCCTAGAGACTAGGATACGGGTAGTTTCAATTTCAAATACAACTCGCCTGTGCATAGATTCCTCGATATCCCCCCCCATCAGAATGAATAGCAGTAAAATAGTAACCAATATTGACATTTAA
Source organism: Pelusios castaneus (assembly GCA_007922175.1). Taxonomy (NCBI): domain Eukaryota; kingdom Metazoa; phylum Chordata; order Testudines; family Pelomedusidae; genus Pelusios; species Pelusios castaneus. The sequence continues at coordinate 895,511 of ML685815.1, read as the reverse complement.
ACTGTCCCTTGCAAATTTGAGAATTAAGAATCCATTGAGATTAAATGAGCAGCTCACATCTTGGAGCTGTGTTGTTTCAGGCTCTCTGCAGGTGCAGGAGGAAAACTGCTCTGTAAACATACGCTCCATGTTTTGCAGTCGTAAGCGCTAGAAACATTTCTAAAACCAAAGAATTGTATGCTGGTGTGCCGTTCAGTAGTGAGGGGTACATTTTTGCAGTAAATTCTTTAGCTGCACGAAATATAAATGTCTGACTTCTGAGCAGCCGCCTTCATTGTGCCCTCTTTTGGTCTAATCCCCTGATCTTGCTGACATTTTTCAACACTTAAGAATTCTTCCTGAAGTGTGTTTGCACGTGCATAAGCATCTGCCAAATGGGAAGTAAAAAATTGCATCTTGGAGTCTGCACTCCTCATGTTGTCTTGTTCTGTTTGGCCATTTTCATTGCAAAATTCTACTAAGGTACTGTGGAACCTGACTTAGACGAGGTGCATATTACGTGCGTCTCTCATGACGTCCCCTCCGATGATTCGAGAGGTGTGGCAGAATGGATTGTACTTGAACTTTCATTGAACTTCAGATTGTTACCATGTCTCCAGCATAATTCTATAAATAAGCATGAGTAACTGATGGCTTGTTGCTTTGTAGCTCCACCCATCTATTAAAGCCCTGGCACAAGACTATAGCAATATGCCCTCTGACTCCTTTAAAAATATTTCCCCATTCGAACACGGTTTTTTAAATTCCCTACGTTCCTTCTTCCTGCAGTGTAACGTTGGCAAAAAAGCCACTGATACTAAACCTTCTTCCAACTTCCTGGTTTTAGCCACTTACACGCTTCATAGAATATGCATCTCGTGCCCTGTTCATGGAGCCAGTGTTCTGTGCTAGCAATGAATGCATTCCCCTTGAGCTTCCCAGCAGAGACCTGATACTTCCCTCTTTGTTTCTGTTAGATGTCTAGAGTGATCATTAGTGAAGTTTGTAATCCAAGATGACAAGCCATTTCTCTCATCCTTAGAATTGTGGTTCTGCAGAGTCAATATTTGTAGGTGGTTCTAAACAACCCTAGCTTTACCTACAAAGATTTGGGAGCTCTCTTGTCCTGTGTCTGCACCATGCAGATGTGGCATTAGGACTCAGATGATACTTGGTGATGTATGACTTGATCCCACTTGCAGGGGCTCTCATTTTTGTGTGTATGTCTTGATGAAGTGGAAGTTCAAATAGCTGGACAAAGATTAGGTAAGAGACAGGAGCTTTGCTTTAACTATTCTGCATAGTCTGAAGAAGATCCAGAAAAAGTGGTTATCTGTTTCCTTTCCCTCAACTTGAGACATTGCTAGAACTAAGTCAGCAAATAATTGCTTTAATTTAAATATTTCTGCTTCAGGCACTTTACATTACAGAATGGAACCAAAACCAGAAACTCTGATCTGCTAAATATAAATAAGGTTTGTCATTGGCATATATATATATATTCAATATTCCTCAAATTTATTACATACAAGCACAAACTGAAAATGAGTTCTTATGTCACTCTGAGTGGGAGAAGTGTTATAATATGCAAGAAAGTGTCCTACTTCAGGAAAACTCTGGCTATCCAGAAGAAAAGTTTTGTTCTGGTTTTTTCCCCATACATTTCATTGAGTCTTGTTCACAGTACAACTTGTAACTGACTTTGTAAGCACTGATTAACTAGCCTGGAGAAGAGAAGACTGAGCTGAGACGCACAGTAGAATCTCACTTACGATCACCAGTTATGAACTGACTGGTCAACCACACACTTCATTTAGAACCAGAAGTATGCAATCAGATAGGAACAGAAATTGGGGGAGGAGAGGAAAGCAAATACTGCACAGTACAGTACTCGTAAGGTGACCAGATAGCAAGTATGAAAAATCAGGACGGAGCGGGGTGTGACAGGTGCCTATATAAGTCCAATATTCGGACTGTCCCTATAAAATCGGAACATCTGGTCCCCCTAAATAAAGGATTAAATTACTTTTTTTGAAAAGGCAAGTTTAAAAAAAAAAATTGACAAGGTAAGTAAACGGTTCCTGTGCTTGTTTCACTTAAATGGTTAAAAGTAGTATTTTTCTTCTGCATGGTAAAGTTTCAAAACAGTATTAAGTCAAAGTGCAATTGTAAACTTTGTAAAGAGCAACCACAATGTTTTGTTCAGCGTTAGGAAGGATCTCCATTCCTGAGGTGTTCATAAATCTGAGGTTCTACTGTAACTCTCCTCAGGTATGTAAAAGGTTGTTATAATGAAGAGGTTGATGAATTTTTCTCTACCCTCTAAGCCTGTTCCTACTTGTCCTCAAATTGCTGGATGGGAGATTCAGGTTATCCACTAGGAAAAGCATCCTAACTGTAAGGATCATTAAGTACTGAAGTGAATTACCTAGGGAAGTCATGGAATCTGTCATTGGAGGCTTTTTTAGAACAAGTCAGAGTAGACACACAGCTGTCAAGGATGGTCTAGAGTAGTGGTTCTCAACTTTTTCTCACAACGAGGCTGGCGGCATGTGTGAGATAGTGCACTGCCTGCTACAGCCTGAACCCAGCCCGGCTACCTTAACTGTGTGTCATGACACACTGGTTGAGACCCGCTGGTCTAGAGATAATACTTTGTCTTTCCTTAGTGCAAGGGACTGGACTAGATGACCCAACAAGGCTCCTTCCAGTTCTACCTTTCTAGGCTTCTGTGGCTGGATCTAAATGTGGTGTTCGATCATGGCATGTTTCAAGGCACCTTGTAATCCTAAATCAATGAGGTTCCATTGACTTACAGTCGCCACAGTAATAACTGCTGTGGCTGACGTCCATGGTACTCTCCCGCTGCTGGTGGTGTACGTCCTCATCAGGCACACTTCCACTAACTGAAGAGGGGCAGTGTAGGGGAACGAGAGCCAGGGTTCTCAGCTTCCCCACCAGGGGCCTAGCTGCCCCCCATGCTGCTTGCTGCCAGCAGGGAGATCCACACCCTAAGTCCAATCACCTGCTATCCTCTCAAGAGGAAACCAAGAGTTGGGGGGGAGAGGGGAGAGGGAGGGGCAGCCAGACTTCCTCCTGGGAGTGGGGAACCAGAACCCCAGGTGGTGCAGCCTGGCTTGGAGTAGAGATCTGGAAGTAGCTCAGCTGCAGAGCCACTTTCTTGTCAATTTATGGCTCTAGGGAAGGTGTGAAATGGACGAGACAGCCAACAGCCTGTGTTGCCCTAACTACATTGAGATAAGCCCTAAACCTCTTAAAGAGGTGGAGTTTGTCAATGTCCTAAGACCTTTATATCAGTGGGAGTAAAGGCTATAGTGTGTACACTGACATTAAGTCAACATAAGCTGCTTTATGTGAACCTAACTGTGTAGTTTAGGTCAGGTCTCTCATTCAGTTGGAAATAATAGCAGCAAACAATGGGTTGCTCCTACCAGATGCCTAACTTGGTACATGATTATCTTCCACTAGCCAGTTTAGCAAAGTATCTGGACAGGATCCTCTGATTAAGACTGCGAAACTGGTTTGACCAGTCCTTATTCTTCCCAGAAGTCCTTCTGGTAGAACAACCCAAAATGCATTGCCAAGCTGAGGCCGGGAAACTGCAAGTGGCTCTTTGCAACACATTATATGAAAACACTGTGTGATTTAATGAGTAACCATTCAGGATGCTTTTACTATGTGATTAATTAACCAATTGTAGACTACATGGTCAGGCATTTTGCTGCGAGAATTTTATATAAAAAGTAGTAAATGAAACAATGGTGTCTCTTTGGGCTAATGTTGATTGTGAATCCGGCTCCTGAATCACTTAAGTCAGAGGCCTGCTCTATATTGCCTCCAGCAGTCAACAGGGAATAGGCAAGCTGCTACTTCTGTTGCTCTACTCTGACGATGGGAAATGCCCTTCTGCTGACATAGCCGTACTCCTTTCTCTGGGGTGGATTAATGGCATTGACCAGAGGGCACTTCCAGGATTGATTTGAGCAGGCCTCCAAAGCCCGTTCAGTCAACCCCAGTGCACTGATCCATGCAGCCCCAGCAGTGTAGACATATCCTGAGTATAACTGGTCTAGAATGCAAATGCAAACAGCTGAAGCAGTGCAGTAGATGCGGAGATGCAAATACAGTTATGATGGCAGAAAAGCTACTGCAGGGACAAAATTTAAGTTGTATTATTTGCAGCTATGCCTGTAATCTGTTACAAAATCATGGTTCTGGCTATCGTGTGAACAGGCTCTTTGTGAGCCAAGATAATCTTGCGACATACTGTGCACTTGCTTACTAAAAGCGTATCTCTATACAGTGCTATTGCTTTGACTACCATTTGAAACGCTTGGTCACTTACCAGTCCTGTCAGAAAGATTACCTTTTATGGGGCTCTTTAAATCTTTCACTATCCCTCGGTAGAATTAGTTTAAAATGCTGGTAAACTTTAGAGTGAGCTACAAAGATCATCACAAGCTTTTATTGAAAGTGGGCCATGGCTCTCTTGCCGACCTACGTTATGTGTTTTTTTTCATAAAAGCAGCTATGGCTTGTTAGCATGTTGTTAAAAACTTTCTTTCCAGTAGTAAAACAAACAAGGAGTCCTGTAGCACTTTAAAGACTAACAAATTTATTTATCGCATGAGCTTTCATTGGAGAAGATCTTCCAGCATCTGACAAAGTGGGATTTTTCTCCCACGAAAACTCATGCGATTAAATAAATGTATTAGTCTTTAAAAGTGCCACCAGATTCCTTGCTGCTTTTACTGCACGGCTACCCCTTTGGAACTTTCTAGTAGTGTTATCCAGCCACTGGTTCCATTTGTTTTAAGCCCATAAGCAATGAATAAATGCAAATGCTTGTTTACTGTTGGTTTCTCTGAACAATTTTGTTTAGTCTTATGCCATTCTAGTGATTATAGCTAGAGCTGTAATATGACCTAATTTTTACCTCTTTTCTCTATTATAGTGCAGGCCTCAACAAATCAATGTTTCCGGTCGCCATGGCAACCAGTTCTAGTACCCTGGAGCCTAGCTCCACTGCAGAAATTTAATGGAGGCGCACCCTCTGGCGACCAAAAGTAAAATTGCTGGCGCCTAGCTGTGAGCCAGTTTTGTCCATCTCTATTATAGTGTGCTCCATTTCCATAACTGACTCTTAGCCAGATAGATTCCATTATGGGAGTTGGGTGTTGACCACCTTCAATGATCATTCAACTAATTCTGTTTATCCTGAGATCATTCTATATCAGATTTTTGTTGTAAAAAACATTTCAACCTTTTCTGTGTGGAAAAGATAAGTTTGGTATGCACCACTTTCTCTTTGTTTTCTGCCTTAATTAAAAACCCTGAAAATGCCCCATTGGTATAAAAAAATTGATGCTTGCCCTCTTTGGCTGTTTTACATCATTGCTGGCCACATATACAAATTCACTGATGGTCACCATTAGTCTAGTATTGCATGCCTACTTTGTTGTGAAAATTGATAAGTAGATCATTTTTTAATTTTGTAAAGTCAGATCACATTCATCTTTTATTGACTGTTTCCCATTACGGCATCAGGAAGGGCGAAGGTAGAGCTCCAGTAGAATATGGCCTCTACCTAAGCCCCTGGCATTTTCCAGTTCATGACATTTCCAATTCTGCTGCTACACAGCTAATAAGATATGTATAGTATGGTGCTGGGGAGACCTTCTGCCAGCCAATACATTTTTTTGCAAGTAGTCAAAACAGGTTTGAGCAAAATATTGATTTTACTCTGGAATAAACCTTGAAAAGCTGCCTGTACTAGAAAATTGGCCTCCTGTTATCTCTGATTTCATGTTTTCTCTCTGTCTTGAAATGAAGAGATTAGGACTGATTCTCGCTATGTGTGAGAAGAAGATTATGATAATCTTATTATTCACATCTCATTATATTTAGTCTTCTGGATTGGAAAATTCCCTCTATTTAACATTTGCTTCAACAGCAATAAAAATGGTATAGAAAGGTAATTATGAGGCCTGATGTGGTGTTTGCCCCTGGAATGGGCAGTTAGTTCTCCTCTTTGATTTCCAAACAAACTCGTATTTAGTGGTGAAAAACCTATTCAAGTTATCCAGCAGGCCATACAAGGATGATTCCTAGTTTATTCATTTGAGTTCTAACAGCTGAATTGTCACCCCAAATGGTGCAGCAAATAGACGAGGGATGTTAAAGGAATAGAGTAACATTTCAACATACTAATATTTTTCTACTAATTTTGGAGTTCAGAATATTTACATCAAATCTAGGCACTTGTGAAGATCAGGTCCTTGTGGAACAAAGTTAAGTAGATCCAAAATGAAGTGTATCTAGCGAGTTGCAGTTTGGAGAGGTGCCAGTATTGGTTCATAGTAGGCCAGACATTTTAGATTAGTGTTTTGGGTAGAATGAAAATTTACCAGTTCTTTGCCCCGATCCTCGAGGAAAATTGAGACCCCGTAGATTTTGCAATGAAGTAGTCTCTGGTTTCATTTCTATATGACCTGAGCCACTAATTTGTCAACTCCTTATCCGTTTCACGTTAGCTCTTAAGACAGATGGGTACACATTCTATACTCTGGGAAAATAACTGAAGTTTGAGTGTGCAGTCCTTATTTTTCCATTCCCTGTGCAGAAGCGCATTGGCATTACTGTGATGTCTGGTGTAGATGATTGCCAAGGGTTAAATTATGGTGCTTGTATTTGTGACAGAAAAAAGGATTCGTGTATGTCTTGGACTAGCATGTTTTACTGAAATCTCTCCCAATGCAAATTTTGTCAGGTGGACTCAGGTTTATAAGAGGGCTTTGTGTCTACTCTGTGAAGGAAGCTCTGTTCTACTGGAACAATCCCAGGCATAGGTTATGAAATGAGCGCTCTCTCACATATGAGGCCTGTGTACATAAGGAAGGTAATATGATAAAATGAGGATTAGCTGGCAACTGCTAAATTTAGTTGCAGGTAGTAACAGTCTGGTTCCTTGATCGCTTTAAAAATAACTTTACTGTAACTTGTATTGGAAACTGTGGGGAGGGGGGGGGCATTTGAGAGTCTATTGTATCATAATTTCCAGATCAGTTAATGGTGCGCATTTTCTTTTGAGAGAATGTAAACGGTGCCTTTGCATTTCGTGGAATGTAAGGGCGGCTCGAAAGGCATGTAAACTGACATTTTAAATACTGTTTGAATCTTAGGAACAAAAAAGCCCGTGGCACTTAACACAAGGCATTGGGGGAGAGAGGGAGGGAGGGAGGGAGAACAAGAGGGCTTTTCCCATTTTATCTCTCCATTTTTTTCCTGACCGCTCTGCATTTCCCCACCTCTCATGGGCCCATGCCCATGGTAGTGAAAACAAGCCCATAGTGTAGTCTTACCTAGGTTGGTTCCACCTTAGTTATTGGACTCCTTAATTAGGCTTTGCGGCCATTTATCAACACAGCTGTGTAGTCTGGTGGTGTAGGAAGCTAGAGATTAGGAATTTAACCGGGTTTCCCCATGGCAGGACAGGATTCTCCTGTGGTCATTGGGGCAGCCCATTATTTTGATTATTTAAACTATTTTTTCACTGTTTAGACTAACCTCTTAGAAACACAAAACTGGTGTTTGTTTCCTTACCAAAAAACCACATTGCCTCAATTGTGCATTCAGACTGGGTGGTGATGGTGGTTTTACTTAAGAGCTGAGTTGCTGCCAGTGTTTTAATACAACTTTTTTAGAGAAGTGTAGTGTTCGTTTAAGACTAAAGAATTGCATAATATGGCCTGATCTAGTCTGTTCCATTTTGTGGGGTTCCTGGAGAATGGGAACCTGCAGTACATTTATCTGCAGTAATTATTTGTGGTCCACAGATCACAGATTGGGAGCCATTGATGTAGAACATGCCATGAGCATTCAATACACAGTTACACTGTAAGGGTGAACGTGACTGATACACAGATCATGTTACAAGGATGCATGCAGGGTACAGCATGTCACAGTACTTCTCTGAAAGTGTTGCATCTGCCTGAATTTGCATAATCACCCCTCGCTCTTCTTAGTTCTGGAGGTCTGTGGTCACCCTTTCTGATGAAATTACGTACAATCTCTGGCCCACAATTGTACACATACTTAATACAGTAAGATCTCCCAAAGATATTGCAGGAAATTACCGCATCTGTCGTGGGCGTCACTAAAAATAAATGAGTTAAAATTATGGCTCTGTAAAAGTGAAAATAATCCAAACAAGCATAGTGAACCCATGCTATGGTCAATACAAAATTGCACAAAAGATTTTAATCAGGTGTCTTGCCTTGCTTCCAGAGGCGGGATGATCTGCATTCAGTCTGGTTGGAGAGCTGTTTCTATAGGTGATGGATTTAGTGATCTGTCAAATTCTGGTAAAAGGAGGTTTGGTGGTTCCATTTACAAAAAGCAGGAGTCAAGTAAAGACTACTTTGCAGAATTGCTTGTTGTTAAAGCAGTCAGGACAAATTTTGCAGCCAGGAAATCCTCATGGTCATTCATTCAGAAATTTATTTTGCATTAAACCAAGACAAAGAGGGTTTTTCTGCACTATGATGATTGTGGTTTAGAGTTTTACTCATTAGTCAGTGTCTCTGCTGCCAGTGTATTAGGTCACATTAATAAAGATCTGTTCCTTTCCTACTGCTCATCAGTGTTCTGTTCCTCTCCATTAGTGATTAAAGTCCCGAGCTATTCCAGTGGTCTCAAAAGGTGCAGATTTCGTTATAGCACTTCTTGACAGCAATGGTAAATCATGGCTCCTCTGCCCAAAATGTTAATTTTTGACTTAGGAACTTCTTACATCTATGTCCAGTGCATTGGTATCACTCAGTAGGGATCCCAGGTAAAATCGTCTTTATACTATGAAAAAGAAAAAAGATTGCTATTTGCCATTCATGCTTCAATCAGAAATGGAGATGTCAGCCAGTTTTTACTTCCTTTAATTGGGAAGGTGACCAAAATGCATTTGGGGGAATTTTAGAGAACCTCTGCTGTTCAGGGGATGTAACTGAATAGTGATAACTGTATGAATGGAATGGATAAAGCAGTAAATCCAGTTTGGTCTTTACAGAAAATGGCAGTCATTGGTCAGAATGATTGGCATTCTCAGTGGGGACAATTGTGATTAGCGATAACATTTGGGGCAGCTGTCTCTAGGTAATGGAATATGGGCTTTTCCTTACTTTCACATGCAGATCATGCTCGCATTGAGCTCTAGGGCAGGGGTCAGCAACGTTTGCTGACCCCTGTGCCGGCCCATCCTCCCCGACTCTCAGCTGGTGCCAACGGCCCCTTCCACTGGAAAAAAAAAACAGCCACCTAAAAATTTGGCAGTGGCCATAGTTAAGGGGGGAACGGGGCTTCCCAGGCATGCTGCTGAAAGCCACCTGGAGTGGCTCCTCTCGGCAGCATGCCTGGGGATAGAGGTCCTCTCGGGGGTCCCGAGGCATGCTGCAAAAAGAAGCTTCCTGGAGTGGCTCCTTTTGGCGGCGGCACACCACAGAGAGGAGCCACTCTGGGCGGCTTCTTTACATGGTATGCCTGGGGCATGGGCATAGCAGGGACTTCCGCACTGCAGCTGCCCCAGAAAGAAGCCGCTTGGAGTGTCTTTTGCTGGCAGGAGTGGCAATTTCTTTGGTACCACAGAGGATGCCAAGTGCCGCTCCAAATGGGCCCATGTACCACTGTCGGCACGCATCCTGGGGGTTGCCTACCCCTGCTCTAGGGACTGATTGGGAGGGGGGGAGGGAGCCGGGAACTACACACGCCATTTTAAATGTATAAGAAATTCAGACAGCTTTAAAGTATAAATGGGTATGGCAGTTGTCTTTGTATGGCTACAGACTCTCTTTTCTGATAGGCTGGAGTCTCACTCTTCATACATTGGTTAATGAAGTATACACCTTTTACCACTTCAACATATAGCCCTAGATTTCTTGTTCTGTGCAGGTCTCTTATGCATGATCAAGTGGATTGGGTTTATTTACTGTGTCTGTAAAGAGGTGGCAATTAGAGAAAAAAACCTGTCTAAAAATGAGGGCAGGTATTTAATTTGTATTGGGGGGGGGGGGGGGCGCTTTTCAGTCTACTACCTGTTGTTATAATGAACTCAGTAGTCCTGACCTCTGCAGCTGTCTTGTATGTGAGGCCACCATTCATGCTGCAAAGACCGTCAATGTCTGTCTCCAGGATCAGGATTAAGGCTTAGCCCAGCCTGTTTGGCTGACCTGAGAAGTATCTTTTCTTCCTATCTCTGCAGTTAGAGGTCAATATTTTCAGAAACGTGACAGCTGAACTGAACATTTTTATCGATTTTATATGGAGCTTGAAAAAATCGCCTTAGCATTTATTCACCCATGGACTCAGCCTAGAGGAGCTATATGTGGGAGCCTCACTAATCAGTCTCCTCCCTGCCCCCCAATCCTCCAAATACATTTTAGAAAAATTCTCTTCTACTCCCCCCACATACACGAATAAATTAATTTGGGGCTCCCACTGCCTCTTTGTGCAGGAGGGTGACTGACACCAGTGGCAGAGTCCTGTAATCAGGAAACCATCTGCTTCCCAGCTTTCTTTCATGCAGGCTGCTCTTCTCCTTTTTTCCTCTCTTTTGAAGAAAAAGCAGCAACTATGATATTCTGCTTTCCTGCCTCTTCCCTCAAAAATAGCTTCCACTGTTTTTTGTTTTTTTTTTTTTCCCAGCTGTCTTATTTCTGACTTGTCACCTAGTCATGTTACTTATGACAGAGACACCATGATTACTTTTGCTGAATGGAAATTGCAAAATCAAGAAGATTCTTACAAAATGCCTGCAAAGTCTCTTCCATGAACTTAAACGGAACTGTAAAACACACTCAGTGGAATGTGTTTGATAGCTTCTTTTTTATTTTCTGGCAATGACTTTCAACCTCCATCCCTCTGAGGTTCTGCCAAGAGCTTTTATAAAAGCCTTGCAATGTCATTAAAGGCTGCTCTGAGAAGTTATGGTCAGAGTTGTTCTTGTCTAAATGTTCTTAAAACATCTGACAGCAAACATGTATTTCGTGCTTGGTATCTGTGATCCTAAACTTAAAGGAACAGCTGGAGGAAGCCGGTGCATACTGGGAGGGACAGCAGCTTTAAGGCTGATATATAAGCAGCAGATCTGGGAATAGACCAAGAAAACTGACTTTACTTTGACCACTAGATAAAACTACTCATTTTGACGTGTGGTGTTGACTTCCATCAAAAGTGACTGTAGATTTTATTAAACAGTTAATTAAATCTCAGGTAAATGAATGGAATTAGTTAGTGCAGTCACCATCAAGCCAGGTCTACACTACCAAGGTTTGTCACCATAGCTGTGTCTGTCTTAGTATGGGGGGAGGGGTACCACAACTTATAGCCAGACTTTTTATTTTAAAGAAAAAAAATCAAATTCTAACATTTCAACAGATAACAGTTTGTTTTAAGGAATTTTTTTAGGTTTTCACTATTTCAATTTTTTAGTTGTGCAAAACTGGCATTTAAGCATTTTTAATTTTTTTTAGCCAATTAATTTTCGGAATTATGGGAATTATGGTGGGGAGTCAGGCTGTTGTTTAATTATAGGAAATGTTAAGATTGAGAAAGTTCAGGCTTTCTTGTAAATAGTTAAAACACAAATTGTCCACATCACATGTCAGTGTACCAAGTAAATACCCTTTAAATCAACATCTCGTACCTTCCTTTGCTAGCCCACTTGCAACAAACTTAATTCAGAAGTCTAAGTCACTTTATTTGGAGCCTAGTAAATTCTCAAGCAACATTTTTTGAGCTTTGCCTTTCTATATGTTTTGATGATGATCAGTGGAAATATTTTGTCCCCTGTTTGGGTACCTGGGACATGGACTGATATAAATCTAATCCTTCCAAGTCTGTCTGTAGCCGACATAGCTATGTCCAGCAAAACCCCCGTGTGTAGATACACCTATGCCGACAGTGCATATGGTTGTTTCCTTATTTCACTGAAGAGTTTTTCTTTGAAGGGCCTGCTTAAACAGCGGTGCTGTGTCTCTTAGCTTAATGAAACTTCAGCATAGGGACAAGTTCCAGAGTGATAGCCATGTTAGTCTAGTTCAGCAAAACAAAAGAGGAATCTTGTGGCCCCGTAAAGGTCAACACATTTATTTTTCACATGATTCTGATGAAGTGGGACTTGGCCCACAAAAGCTCATGCAATAAGTAAACTCGTTAGCCTTTAAAGTCCCACAAGACTCCTCTTTTGGTTTTCAGCATAGGGAACCATGTTGGACGAATGACCATCTATCTGAGCAGGACTTGAGTAAACTAATCCACTCTTCGTAACAGTAAACTGGGGAAGTGCAGTGTTCTTCAGTAGTTCCACAGTTAAATGCGGCGTGGGTTTGAGATTAAGGAAGGATGTTTTGTCTTCTGTTTCCGTAACAGCATCCTGAGCAATGTGTTTGGTTATAACACATATAAGCTGGTCCTGGGATTCAGTCGGAGTAAACTAGTTTGTGGCCTCTGGGAAGAAAACACTATTCCCCTTCCTCTTTTTAAGAAGCTTCTTGAGATCAGATGATCGGATTTAGTACTTACAAAAACCAAGCTATGGTGTTAAATCTACGATCAAGATCTTTTTATACCATATATCTGATCATATCTCTAAAAAAAAAAATACAGTGTGTTTCCTTCACCCTGGATCTACTGAACAGTCATTATTCCTCTGGTCCTGAAATCATAGGGACTATAATGGCCAGTTTTTATGCTTGGTAACTTTTTCTGTGGTGCCCGGCTTGAAGCTCATTTTTTGGATTTCTTTTGCCTGTTAATGGAACTTTTGGGGGCCTAGAAAGTGCAGGGAGGCCCCCCCAGAGAGCATGTATTGGCTACAGCTACGTGCAACTCCATAAAGTTATTCTTACTGTAGCTTATTAGTAGTTAGACATTTTAACTCTTGTTTTATCTGCAAATTATCAGTATTGCTAGCACTCAGTCTCAGTACTGTAAACTAGACTTTTCTTACAATTTCTTGTTACCCCGTGGTTCAACTTTCCCAGCGGCAGTCACAGGGAGAGGAGTATAAATGAGACTATTGAGGCCTCCTGGATTTTTAGCACTGTGCCTACCCAGACAAGACAATAGAAAAAATATTAGCACTTGATCTACAATTGTCTAGTAGCAACAGGTGGAAACTTTTTAGTGAAATGTTAGTGTAGATGAGACTTGGGGCTAAACTTATGGAGAGTTATGTCTTTATACTGCTGTGCAGTTTTATTTAGCATAGTGGTTTTTATGGTGGTGAATGATCCACAAAGCTAAATGCAGTTAGAAAAATGCTGAAAGGAACAATCAAGAGGTGTCGGCTGAAGACAGAGAATTATTTATATTTTTCAGATGAGTTCAGAAAATTCTCCAGATGGCAGGAACGACAGGAGGGTAGGCTCTCACCAGCTGTCAGTGAAAGGATAGAAGGCTGGTGCTAGGTGAGGGACAAAGTAAGAAGGCTTGGTAGGTTATCTGGGGTGAATTCGTGTAAGATATTAAAAACAAAGGCAGTTTTGAATGGGAGCCTTGAGCACCGATTGCCTGACATGTTACTGACTGTGATTCTCCAACTCTTACTGTATATCTTGTGCTACAGTGTTCTTTTCCACCCTAACTCTCGTTCTGTTTCCATCCGGAGTTCGGCAGTTTGAATCATAGACATGAGTTGTGGGTGCCATTGCAACTTATCGAACAAGTAGACCTGTGGCACTTCTATAGACTAACAAATTGATTTATCGCATGAGCTTTTGTGGGAGAAAATCCCACTTCGTCAGATGCTTTGAAGATGGGGAACTTACAGAATGGGAGGAGAATAAATGCAGGGAAGTGTAAGTGTAAGGATCCCATGACTTCCCCAAATTTATTTTCCTCCCATTCTGTAAGTTCCCCATCTTCAAAGCATCTGACGAAGTGGGATTTTCTCCCACAAAAGCTCATGCAATAAATAAATTTGCAGTCTATAAAAGTGCCACAGGACTCCTTGTTTGTTTTGCTGAACTAGACTAACTCAGCTACCCTTTTTGGAACGTTCCAACTTGTGTGTCAGAAAGGACATCCTTTACAAAACGACTTTTCCCTCTCATCATTTCATTGATAGTTGGGGATATTGTTTTAGTATTTCTGTAAGCATTTCTACAGCACAGTACTGTATGAAATGGTGTGACAGGTTCAGGGTGAGCCTTTCTCCTGTTCAGGCAGTTTAAAGAGAGAATCGTGGGTTTCACACATGGCTGGTTTCCATGACTTACACTGTTTTGTATAACTAAGCAGGAGTCCTGGGGCACTTAAAGACTAACAAAATTATTAAGACATAAGCTTTCATGGATTATAGTGCACTTCTTCAGATGTATGAAATGAAAACTGCAGTTTGCTAAGGATATATGAAGGGTGAGGTAACAAGGACAGTTCAATTCAAAAGTGTAGATGTGGGCCATTAACAATGGTTGATGAGGAGGTGAGAATGTTTGAAGAGGGAAAATTACCATACTTCAGCCCAAAAAAACCCCTTCAAAAACAGATCTCAGTGTGAAACTGCAGAGCTGGAATTCATACACAAATTTGACACTATCAACCTGGGTCTGAATAGAGACTGCGAGTGGCTTGCCCACTGCAAAAGGTAATTTTCCCCTCTTTAAACATTCTCATCTTCTGTAAGTATTCCTCTGTGTGTGTGTGTGTGTGTGTGTGTGTGTGTGTGTGTGTGTGTGTGT
>ML685815.1:838314-880772 GCA_007922175.1 Pelusios castaneus | reverse complement strand
TGTGTGTGTGTGTGTGTGTGTGTGTGTGTGTGTGTGTGTGTGTGTGTGTCCCTTGCATACTGCAGTTTTCATTTCCTTCATCTGAAGAAGTGGGTTGTAATCCACGAAAGCTTATTTCTTGATAAACTTATTAGTCTTTTTAGGTGCCATGGGATTCCTTATTTGTTTTGCTGAAATAGACTAACACGGCTGCACCCCTCTGGAAACTGTTTTGGTATGTTTATGGTGACTTTCAGCTTTGCTTTATATTTTGCAGCTGACCAATATTATGCCTTCCTTCAGCGTTGGAGAGAATCGGCCAGTTTCCATCTGAGACGAGGAAAATGTCCAGGGATAACATAGTATAATCAAGAAATGTATTTTAGAATGTACAGGACATAACTAGTTCCCCCTGGCTCTAGTGGAAAGTGTGTAAACTTCCTGGCTCTTGCTGCAGTGAATGGTGTCGGTCTGAGGACCCACCAATATATGCCATGTGTATGCCACATTGATGCAATAAGTCAACACTTCAGCAAAACCTTTCAGCAGAAAGCAAGGTTGAAGTACAGGGCTGTCCCTTCCCGATTTTCAGGTTGGTTGTTACATGGGCCCCTCCTTGTTAGCTACTTTTGTATGGGCCTGATTATTGGGGGTTTTTTAAAAGGGATGAAGGTGGTTGTTAATTTGTATGGAGGCATGGGCAGCAGGAAATCTGGGGTAGAAAATTACAAACCTTGGAACCTTTTTCATATCAGTTGACATGCGATGTTGAGCTATGCTTGATTGCGAATTGCCGCTTGAGGGGTAATGTCTTTACATGTATCATATGATTGCTGTTTCAAGCCTGTATTTGATGGTCTGCATTTTTTACAGTTTCTGCATTGGTCTGGGTGGAGTACTGCTAACAATAACAGATACGCAGTTCTTCCTGTTATGTAGCAGTGTCCAAGAAGCTCTACCTCAGCTCCTGGTCTGTAAAGTGGAGATATTTCCCTATCTTCCCCCTTTCATACACGTGCGGTGTGGGGAGGACAAACTTTTTGAGATGCAAAAAAAAAATAAAATTCTTGCGCCAGCTTACTCTTCTCAGCTGTATTCTTTAATATCTAACATTTGACCTAATATAGTTAGAATGAACCACAATGAAATTATGATGGGGCGATAAACCAAAAGAAGGAGAAATTGCCTTGTGGCTTATAACCTGATTTGTTTTGCTCATATTAGAATGCTGGCTATTTTGATGGGCAAGTTATCCTATAATGAGGTGGTGGTTCCTTAATGTGTCCTTCTGTGCTGTGCCCTTTTATTGCTATTCCTAAATGCTGACAGTATTAGAGACTTGGTGCAAAGAGGGTTAGGCTATATGCCTTGCTGGGTCAGTAGAATCCTCAATGGAAGGACAAGGAAACCTTGGTATATACTTGAATAATTTTCACTGCCAGCCGACGTCTGTCTAGGCTCTTTATACCAAGCCAGCAAAAAGAGAGAGCTCAATGTTCTGTGGTGCTAAATTACACAGTTCCTTTTTTCTTTGGAATTAAACACAGTGGAAGAGAGTCGACTATGTTGTAATTGGAGGCAGTTGACATTGAAGTCATTGGTTGCATCAATACTCATGTGGCCCACTTTTTTTTTTTTAAAAGGCCCTACCTATATCAAGTCACTCTCCTGAGAAGGGGTGGACCAAGCTGTCTTTGGAGCCTTTCCCATAAGGCTGTAGTTGGCATAAAATATTCTGTGTCTTGCTGGGATTGTTTGTAACAATTCCTTGCTTTTCTGAGTTTTTGAGAATTCCTGGTCTCTATTTGTGGAGCATTGTGGGATTTCCTTGGATGTCTCAGACTTGAAGGAAAAGTTCACAATATGCTGTATTGTTTTCACTGTAAGTAATCCAGCCATTTGTAAATGAGGGAAAATCACAGCAGCAGCTGATTGACAGGCTGTGTGTGTTTAAGAGTTGTTCAGTTGCTCTTCCTGGCTTAATTTGCACAAAGAAGACCTGAAACCAAGAGATTTTATTTAATTCAGTATGAAAATGAATGCTACAAACAGTAAATGTTTTGTGATCTATGTTAAAGTTTATCCTACTCTTAAACCAAAGGGTCGTGGAGGAACATTCAGGTGTCACAAGAAGGGAATACCACTCAGCTATGCTTTGGCCCAGTCCTCCAGTCTCAGCTCCTGAGCCTCAGTACCCCGCACCTGGCTGTGGCTGTCGCGGTTCCCAGCCTTGGCCCCCAGGGCCCACCACGGCTCTGGCTGCCACAGCCCATGACTTCCACAGGCACACTTCCAGTCTTGGGCCTTGGCCCCAGCTGCAGCCCCCTGACCATGGCCCCACTCCCAGCCACAGCCCACTGCCCTGACTGTGGCTCCACTCTGTGTCCAGCTGGGAGGTAGGGGGTGAGGGGCATGAACAGGGGTAAGGGCACCTAGTAAAAAGTTTGGGGACCATTGCCATAAACTATTGTTCGATGTCCCACAGAATATTGTATTGAAAATTTGTAACATTGTAATAGAAGTTGATGGGAAGGCTGGGGATTTTAGAAGTTGGATAAGGGACTGACCTTGGAGTTTTCAGCACCTAGGAGGGGCTAACTGGACAGACATTCTAGCCATCGGTACTTAATGATGATACTGGAATTTTCATGAGGTTACAAAGTTCATTACCATGAACTACACCTTTGTTTTAGGCTGGCTGCAAACTCAGGAATTGTATACATTCAGTTAATGTTTGGAAGCTTTTCTTTTCAGGCAGTAACTTTTTTTTAAGGAAATGGAGATACCAAAGTAAAAAACTGCAGCTAGGGAGGATTTTGAGTAAATTCCACACAGTGGTGTGGTGTGCAGGACTAAAATAAAATATACTGCACGACTGTGGACAGGATTTTCATTATAATCAAGTTGTAGCTGCTGTCTTCTTCCATAGAGCCCATGACACTTTGCATAGGGGTGAGTGCCACTTATTTTTGCGCTACCATAAAGAGAGAGTCAATATTCAGGTCTCAAGTTACACATAAAGTGGAAAACAACCAATGTATAAACAGCTTTGTCCTGTACCTAGCGATCAATCTTGATGTGTGTTTTCACTCTGTTGCAGCCAACATTATTTTAGGTGTAGTTAATTTAATAGAATGGGGCTGGCAATTTGTGGTCTCTTTTTATTCCATATTTCACATTTGTGGCACCTAATTATGAAACTATTCTCCCCAATCTTCCCCTCCATCACTTTGTACATTAGTACAAGCCACCCCCCTGACATGACGAAAATTGAAATCACATTCCAGTAGTCACAGTTGGACATCGCCTTCTCCACCCCACCAGCATATCTGAATGAGTTTCAGCTGTAAAAATTAAAACAATCTTAATTCCCAGACTGCTAGAGGTTTGGTTGTAGTCCTCCTATTCTCAGTTTCTGGGGGCACCTCCGCTCACTTAACTTGTGTTTTGAAACTGTCAGGAAAAGGATAATGCTAAATTTGGCAGAAGGGTTCCTTTCTAGAATTCCTTAAATTATTGGAAATATTCACTGGGCATAGGACTGAGAATATGTACCTTCCTGTACAGCCATTCAGCAATGCCTCTTCTCCATTTCCACAGATACAGATGGCATTTTGCTGGTAACTGATCTATTATGGAGCTAGGAAACTGACATTGAGCCACTATTCTAGTAACACAGCGCTAACTACAGACTGAAGCCATCTCATGGCAGACTTATATTCTAATGTAATGGTTAAACACATTGTTCCTCCTCCTTTCTCTCACGCAAAAATGTGCCAATGTAAAATGAACACAGTTGTTTAATTTCTTACTTCACTGTATCAATAGCAGATTTGACTGCAAAGGAATCTCTGCTTCATGTTCAGCCCATACAGAGAGCAAGGAATTTTCAGTGACGATCACAAATTTCGGCTTCTAGATTTCTGCTGACTCCCAATGCCACCTTCATCTAGAGCAGCAAAGCTTATGAAATTTAATTTAACACTTTAGTTTGGGGGATATAGCTCTTTCTGTATGCCCTTTTGATTAGTACCTTATACAGTTTTTTGAGATTGGGAAATACTCTTCCGCTACTCTGCAGCATCCTGGTGAAAGTCTGAAAATTTTGGGGTAGCTTGAGTGAAATTTTTAAAAGTAAGGTTTCTAATAAAGTGCATATAAAAATAATGCTTGGGATTATGGGATATGTAGGTTTGCCAGAGAAATTTTTCTCCTAAAGTTTTCCACAGCAGAATAGGTAACTGACACTTTAACTGTTACCATTTGGTTACAAAGCTTACCCCATTGAGATTGGGCCAGTTCTTACTTTTTGGAGCTGTTGTTTTAGGCTGTCTGCAGTCTCTGGAGAGACAACACTGCTTCAGTTTACACTCAATTTACATTTTTATTGTATTAATATCCAGGAATATGAGTAGCGCAGTTTTTTTTTAATATAAAAGATGAAATTTTATAGTACACTTCTGTAGTAAGGGGTAGATTCCATGGCTGCTGAATTGTGGCATAAATGGGGCCTAATTAGAAGAGCTGTTATCCTTTGTATGAATTATGTGGCCCACGGCTGCCTGAGAGTTCCATTGCCATCCATAAAATCATTTTTTAAAATATTCCTTTAACTCCTGCTTGGGGGTTGGGGGGTGTTTGTTTTTTCATTGCATTTTATGATCTTTGGAGTCAGAGGATCAATGGATCTCCCATCCTTCCAGAAGGCAAAAACCAATTTCCTTTGATTGCTCTCACTGCTGCATCCCGCAACAATGACCCCATGCTGGTGTTTGTCTCTGAGCCAAATATTAATGAGTATCCACAGGCATACACTGTTTGGATCTCCACAACTAAGCATATCTGTAGAGCAAGAGCAAACTCTTTCAAATCGTATATGTTTGAGTATTAGACTTCCTCATTTTTAATGCATCCTTACAATTTTGAAGCAATTTTAATACTGAGCCTATGATCCACCTCTAAATCTTCAGTTTTATTTAGTTACGTTCCTTCAGCTACACACTAGAAAACATCCATTGTAAGAAGATCTTAATGCAAGAGCTTCTCCAAGGTTTGATCTGTGTTATAAGTGTTTACAGTAAAGAAATGCACATTCCCACAAAGTAAATATTCTGTATAGGCTGAATGCCATGAGTGAACACTGTCAAATACACTAATAATCAAATGCAAACATGCTGCAACTCAGCCTCCTGATGACTGCCAAGATATATAGCAACTGGACCCTAACAAACACTTAAAGAATTTTGCAAAACAAAAGAGTCGCTGCATAAAGGGCAATCAAAAGAAAGATTCTTTAAAATTAAATTATCTGAATGTACTCTCATGATTTTTTTTGTGTGAGTCAGAAAAAGTTGAAACCTTTTCTGTGATACTTTTGGAGAGGACAGACACAGAATGACTATTGGATGAGCAGGAGCTGCTATCTACTGAGTAGTTTGGTCTGAGTTGTAGTGCCACTATTAAGGAAGAAATGGCTTTTAGATGATCATCTGTTGTTGTTATTATTAGAGAAATATTACTGCTTTGCTGAAGTCAGTCATAGTTATTCTGATTTTACTGTTTTCGTCTTTACCCGGACACAGTTCAGTCCAGAGTGGGGTTTCTTTTTTATCTTGAACTAGATGTTGTAGTGTGGTGGGTTATGATATTGAAATGCCACACAATCATTGGGGACCTAAAATAATAGTACTGAGCAGTTAATCTTCTGTAGAGCCCTCATCAGCTACAAGGGCCTTGCTGAGATGTGCAAAAAGCTTTACTTTGTGTACCGCTGATTCCCCTTTTTCTCCCCTTCCCCCCCACATCCCCCAAAAGATGAATATGTGGCCAAAATGTCAGAAGTGGAAATAATTACTAGGAAAACCAGGTTTTTCCTTAGAGGATTTCTCCATTTCAGAGATGGCTGTAGATCAACACAGATGTAACTTACGAACTGTGTAACTGTGGGTGCAGCATTAGATTTTACTTTCCACATATTTAGAATCCAATAACATCCTGTTCTGTTCCTTTTTCCTTTCCTCACCTTCACGTCTCGAGGCAAACCTGCTGGTCCCATGGAGTTCCTGTTATAAAGAGCCAAGCCACCTCTGAATTTTTAATCTTAGATTGACAGCTATTTGTTAGTCACTCTCTCTGTATCATCCGGGAGAAAATATCTCTCTCGAGAGATGATTGGGGAGGAAATAACATTCTGGGGTGTTGGCCAAAAAGTGTCCCTTTACTGCAAAAGTAAAAAAATTTTAAATAAACATTATAGTCTTTTTAGAACCTTGTGTCTTCTGATTTCCAAAACAACGTATAAATTACGTTGGTGCTGGTAAAAGTGCTGTCAAATTCTAATGCAATTGGACTTAATCCTGCAGAGACTTGTTACTTTATGGAAAAAGCAACTTCCAATCAGAATGCCTTGCTCCTTCCTGTCTTATCCATCAAATCCCTTTGAAATAAATGAAGCAACAAACACTGGGTCCACAGTATTTGGAAGTAAAAACACTTAAAGCACACTATATCCCTGGCGCTCTCTGGTGTCCTTCATTAATACAGCATCATCCCTTTTGATGATTGACTGATCTTGTGCTCATTTTAAAGTGTCATTATAGTCAGAAAAGTGCATATTAAAACTTGTACCTTCATGTTCCTACATCTGCTTATGTGCCAGAGTTCCATTGACTCACTTTTTTGATGTAAGCCTTGTCTACACTGAGGAACTTTACCAAAAAAATTCACCTTTTGCTGCTCCCTCTTCATCTAGGGTCAATTAACATTAGTGACAAAAACACCTGAGGCTGCCAGAGTCTTACATTTGAGCTCCCAACAGTGTTACCGTTAGGGACTTGTTTGGAAAATTCCCTAAAATAAGCACTGTTTAAAATCCTGTGTATCCAGTGCAATTACAGAGAGATGTGTAGAATTCTATTTTGCCTAGTGCATCATCAGAAGTGCCACGTAAGTTCTGAATGAATGATTATTACTGGTGGTAGGAGGCAGAATACAGCTTGTTTTTTCAGACCTTAGGTTAAGTCTGCAATCATGGCAATTAACCACATATTCTCTGGATTTATAAACAGAACTTGATCTTGAAAAGTTGTTGAGGGTAAATAAGGAACCTACGGGCTATGGCCACACTGAGCTTACAGCAGTGGTGCAGCTCTCCCACCAATATAGCACTGTTTATTGTGATGTGTAAATTGGTATAAGTTGCTCAGGCTGGTTGCTAATTCACGCCCCAAGTGATGTAACAAATGTCTACGTAATCTGTAGTGTAGCCACAGCCTATGACTTTCCTAGAAAACCACCCAGCTTCAACACTGAAATTTCAGATGATTTTAAGTGACTTTTTCCTCCTTCCCTCTGCCCACTGTAGCTCTCAAAGTGCATAGGGAGAATTGCAGCAGAATAGCAGACATACTTTCTTACAGTGGTTATCATAAGAGTACACTGGTTTCCTAGGTACAATTCTGTCAGGTCTGCTGGATGCTGAAATATGGTAAACGAGTTGTTTGGTTTTGTTCTCTGCAGGTTTTGAATGAAGAATGTGATCAGAACTGGTACAAGGCAGAACTCAATGGGAAGGACGGCTTCATTCCCAAGAACTACATAGAAATGAAACCACATCCGTAAGTGGCGTGTCATGATCCCCCTTCCCTCCCTCTACCTTGTTTCTATTTGCTTTTGAAATAATAGGGAGGCTGCTGAGCAGTTTATAAAGAGAGCAGGCCTTAGTCACGGGCACAGTCCTCTGGACTTTATAAGATATAAAGTGCTTAGAACTAGCTGCTGTGCCCAGAAAACATCCTTACTGTGATGAATCTTCAGAATCGCACAGCACCTAAGTTTTGCAGTAATGGAACTTTCTCCTGCTCTCCTCTTGAGGAACATGGGAAAGAGGGTCCTGGTGGAATTCAATTAAATAAATTGTCTAGAAATTTCATTGTTGTCATATCTGGCTGCCAGAAGAGCTTCAAAGTCTTAGTGTAGCTTCTTATATATTTTTTTATGTTTCTTTTTTGAAAATAGGAGACTCTTCAAAACAAAAAACAAACAAAAAAACCCACCAAACCTTCATTCAAAGAACGTCAGAAGTGTGGTTAAGCACTGCAAAAAATCAGAAATGCGTGCGTTAATCTTAATTTCCCTTTATGTGTTTGATACTTTGCAACATAGATTTCAACAGAGTAAGAGTGAAAATTTGCTGGCATATGACGTAGCTAAAGCCATTTTTGTGGCTAAATGTGAAATGTCCGTGCTAAATGTACCAATGTTGTTGTTGTGGCTTGGCTCCCATTCCAGGGAAACCCACCTTGAGTAGCCTATTTACACATGTCCTCCTTCAAACACCGCAGAACAAGCACATGAGAACAGTACTGTTCCATGACTCTGGCTGGCCTCTTGATCACCTTTTTTTCAGATACTTCTCTTTGTTCTCTGTTTATACTGCAGTTCTAGCTAGTTAAAGTGCATGACAAGAAAGCAGTAGCTCCATGCAGTGTAGTTCTGAAGAGTAAAGTATCTTCAGGTTAGTCAAACAGAAGCTGTCACTGGGGATTCTGCCAGTAGCTGTAATTCTGCGATTGCTCACAAACGCTGTTGGTGCTGGTTTTATCAATAGTTGGCTTCAATATTTTTGAATAATAAAGATGAAATTGCAGTTAAATATTGAAGAGGAATTATTTCTGTGGCGCATGCTTTCCAAACAGAAGGGTGAAGATCTTCTCCTGCAGTGCGCTAAGAATGTAGTGAGGAATATTTCATTGAGTGGATTTATCTAGGTTGGAAACGTGGCAAGAGGTCAGTCAAGACCCATGAAGGGTTTCTGAAATGATGCAAAGCCTTTTCTGCACTGAGGGGAATTTTGTAGAATTTTTCCGTTGTTAATGCTTGTTTAGCTCTGCTGAACAGAAATGTTGGGAGTCCTAATGTAGCTGGACAGATAGTGCTTTTAAGCACTGTCAGTTATATTTCCTTTGATCAAGTTTAGATTAATATTTAAATTGGCCACCTTTTTCTGTCAACACTCTGAAATAGGGCTCCCTTCGTTGCTTATGCATGGACTTAAATACATATTAGCAATCCTGGAAAATTTCCCCATAATTTCCTCAGTGTAGTACATTAATTGTAATGCAGGGTTGCGAATGTAAGGAGATTGGCAGTTGATAAAAACAGTAAGTTGCCAGCAACTGAACAGGGATGTGAAAGTATTAGGGTTTGTTTTTTTTTTATAGAACCAGAATCTCAAAGGGCATGCATGTTATGGGAGAGCAGCGTGGAGGCCACTTGAATCAGAGGGATTGGAAACTAAGAAGCTATCCATAGAACCTGGAATGAAATTCAGTTTAAGACATGTCATATGGCTGGGTTTAAATCCTTCAGTGCAATAACTAGTCTTCAGATGTAATGTGTTTTTCCCCTCCAGATCACATGGTACAAAGCTTCCAGTCTGCTTCACAACTTTTAACAAAGGAAACCTGAAAGAAAAGCATTAGTCCTCCAGTTGCCAAATTCAGAAACACTTTAAAAATAAGTTCCAAAGGGGTAGCCGTGTTAGTCTAGTTCAGCCAAACAAACAAGAAGTCCTGTGGCACTTTTAAAGACTAACAAACTTATTTATCGCATGAGCTTTCATGGGAGAAAATCCCACTTCATCAGTTGCTTTGAGATGGGTTTCCCATCTGACGAAGTGGGATTTTCTTCCATGAAAGCTCATGCGATAAATAAATTTGTTAGTCTTTAAAAGTGCCACAGGACTCCTTGTTCCTTTTAAAACAGTTAATCTGTAATGCACACAATTAATTAAGCAAAGATAGGAGAGGTGAGATACTCAATGAAGAGTAGCAGGAAGTTCTGGGGAGGGAGTCTTCCTGCTAAGCATGGCTCTGCATTTCATTGGCAAGACTTGGTTTTTTGGGTTGCTTTCATGGTGTGGTTTGTGTTAGACTTTTGCCCTGTACGTCTTAAGAGCGTGTGCATGCATACTGGGTTGTTCATGTAGATCTTATTAGAATATCTTTCCCAAAATTGTCACTTTATATGAGGAAACACAGCCAAGCTAAATGGTTGCAGTGAGTAAAGCCAGAAGAACTGCCAAATGACTCCTTGCAGAGCAAAAAAGTCTGTGTGCAATGTGAAGTTGGTATTGAACCAATCAATGCATCCACCTTCAGCCTTGCAACATGAGCAGTAAAATCTAGATTTGTTTTTTCAGTCTTGACTGGACAAGCTTCACCCCAACATAACATTTGTCTCCAGCTAGCTTTGTAATGATCAGAGCTAACCATTCAGAAGGAAAACGATTGAACCAGTATGGATGCTTTCTTTTGTTTAAAATTTTTGGCTATATTGAGGATTTTGCTATCTTTTGAACAAACCTACAGAAAAGATTTGTGTTCAATATTCCATAAAGCCAGGAAATTTATGGGGCTCTGGATGTGTGTTCCTGAGCAGTCAAATATGTCTCCTTAAAAAAACAAACTTCATCTTTCTTTTTAATGGGTGAAGAATGCCTGAAAAGTTTGTCAGGTTTTTTCACGTTAAAAATTCAGATCTTCTCTATCCTGAGAACTCTATGGATGCCTAAAGAGCCAGTAGAATTATGACCTCAGAGATAAACCCAAGTAATTGCAAAGAAGAGTGTTAATTTTTTTTCACCTATTTAACTCAGATGCCAAGGAAACAGTTAATTAGAAAATGTCTGTATTGACAATTCAAAACTGTTCTTTTTCAATAATGGGAGATATTTCTTAATGTACATTTGAAATCTCTAATGAACCACAAAACCAAGGAAGACTAATCTTGATTTTCATGATTCTTAAAGAAATCAGCAAAAAAGAAAAAAAAACTTATTGGAAAAATCTTTTGGGCTTTTTTATGCATCACATGTGTGCAAAAAATATGCACAAATCTTTTTTCTTTTTACAGGTTAACGTTAACATGGTGACAAAATGTCAGTCATAGCTGAGTAACACAGAATTAGACAGAACAAAGCAATCAAACCATAATTAAAATAATAAGCAGGAACTATGAAATCTTCACATTCTTAATATAAAATTTGCACTGTGCACTATTAGAATAATAGTGGGAAAAAATCTTGTTGCTTTCCCTAAAGTACTAATAAATCTACAGTTGTTTTTTGTTCCTTCTTCTTAATCATTAGATTTCTTTGCTTAATCCAGTATAATCTCTTGTGACCCAAGAACCCTTAATGCCAACAGGCAAGGGAGTTACAGGAACACCCTATCGGGTGTGTACATTTGGGTTCAGCAGAGAATGTTATGTGGGGTTTTACAGGACAGCCAGTGTCACATTGATTGACAGTCGTTAATATCATTGTGAAAAATATGTACAAGGTAAAGATATAGATAATGAAGATACGTTTTTAAAGTCCGTATCAAGGCAGAGGTGAAAAACTGGTCTTTCTTCAGACAGGAGATAAATGTGTGTGTCTCTGTCAGGATATAAATTAAGCACTGTAAGTAATACAGTGGACGCCCATTGACCTATAGTCTGATGTTAGTGAAGAGATGTGAAGTTAACAGGGAAGCAGCACATAAGAAAAGTGAGTCACAGGTGATTATCCTCTTTGGCTATGTCTACACTTGCACTTTTAAGTCAACTTTAATTAAGTTGACTTTAAGTGGACTTAAAGTCGACTTAGGTTGTTCACACCCTTCCGTCTAAGGCTTTCTTCCAGAATGGCACAAGTTAAAGTATGGATATAACATCAAATTCCTAACTTCTAATCGAAATAGAATTCCTAGACATAAACTATATAATCATTCCCAGCAAATTACTACCTTTCTATTGATACCAAACATGACATAGCTCCTGTGGATTATAGCATTTATGAGATATCCATAGAAAATAATATCATAAATGCTTCCCTAAATCCAGACAGTGTCACACCCTGCCCACATGCCCGGCCCTTTGGGGGGCATGCTAGGCTCCCTCTGTGCCCCCCCCAGCAGGGAGGGCATTGGTGTAGTCCTGGGGTAGCCCTAAGTCTACGTAGGACTACCCCAGGGCTACACTGGCTTAATTCGACTTTAAAAAGTTGAATTAAGCCTTAGGTCGAGTAGAAAGGTGGTTTAATAAAGTTGACTTAATTTTCATTAAGTCAACTTTATTTTGCTTAAGTCGACTTAAGCAAGCTGCTTAAGTCGACTTAAGCAAAGTGTAGTGTAGACGCAGGGCAAATTAAATCGACTTAAGCCAAGCTTAAATCGACTTAATTTACCAGTGTAGACGCAGCCTTTGAGTACAGACAATGAATTTGGGAAGTGGGTATATGAAGGGGGCAAAAAGGATCCCGCATCCTGCAAATAGGAAGTAGATGGGCAGTGCATTTACATTCATGAAAACAGGATCTCAGCCAACCTTGGTTGAAAATGCTACAAAAGATTTTTGCGTGAGTTTCCTTTTGACAAGAGGGTAACCTGGAAGTTGTCTTATGTTATAATTTTGTTTTATGTGTAACCATGTATTTCCAGTATCTGTATTTACTATTTCCTGAATCTCTAGGCTTTGATGATATATATTTATGTGAAAACAAGAATAAGTTTGTGCTCTGGTTTTAAGTTAAGTGCTGAGCTTGAACTGAATCCTAAAACAGGGGTGGACAAAATTGGCTCACAGCTAGGCACCAGCAATTTTACTTTTGATCGCCAGAGGGAGCTCCTCCATTATGTTTCTGCAGTGGAGCTAGGCAACAGGCTACTAAAACTGGTTGCCATGGTGACCAGAAACATTGATTTATTGAGGCCTGTGTTTAAAAACTAATGTATATGCTGTTCCTCTGGAAGCAGGAAGCCTAGCAGATCAGAGAGTAGCCTGTGTCAGGACTGAATATCACAGGGGGAAACTTCAAAGGGAATCAGGGACTGGGGTCCACCAGTTATTAACCTATAAGGCAAAGGAAGGGCTGACATAGCCCAAAGGAGAGTGCCTGGTGGGCTGACAGGCTGGTGGTGTTAGGGAGCTGATGCTCAGCTCAGATAGGCAAGACTCCCTCTCACAGTTGGCAGGGAGTGACAGGGTGGCTCACCATAAGGGGTACCTCAGAAACCATCACAGCTGTCTTCCAAAGTGTCTGCTTTGCAAATGAGTACAGAGGTCCTGCATGACTTTTCTTTAGGAAACTCAAGTTAAAAAAAAGCATGTCTAATTACTTTCCATGGACTACCTTCAGTTGTCAAGAGTGAAACAAGTCCAGCTGTGCATAACAAAGTTTCATAATGATGGACCACATACACGTAGATTTCTTGTTAGTCATTGGTTAAACTGTATGTGCAATATGGAGAAGCAGATCTTTGTATTTATCTTTTGCTCCAGAACCGTAGGCCTCTATGCCCCTCTTGTTGTAGAGGGAAATTTCTGTTAGCACTTGTCTGTCCCGAAAGGGGAGCTATTTAGTCTACTGTTTTTGTTTTGGTCTTTAAAGTGTTGGGATCTGGTTACCAAAATATTGAACCAAACCATGATACAGCCTTTAGGTTTGTCAAAGCAACTGGACAGCTTCAAAGTGGGGGCGTACACATCATCCTCCAGTAGCTTTTCTTTCTGCTCTTATGGTGAATTCTGCAATTTGAGTGATTTTTCATTTACAAACATACTAAATCATCCCAGTGTAGAGAAGACTAGTGTAAAACCACTCCTGATGGAATCCCTGGGGCTGTTGCTCCCAAGATGAGGTGGAGTGCAGTTCCTGCTGGCAAAGGTTCTGTAGAATAGCATCAGGATGCAATTCAGTTCACTACTATTCTTTTGAAATCACTTCACAGCTGTGCAAATGTCCAATCCTGAATTTTTCATGGGAGGAAATTGACTTTAATTCTTACTTTTCTTTTTCCACAGATGGTTTTTTGGGAAGATCCCCCGAGCAAAAGCTGAGGAGATGTTAGGCAAACAGAGACACGATGGTGCCTTTCTTATCAGGGAGAGTGAGAGTGCTCCTGGGGACTTCTCTCTCTCAGTGAAGTGAGTAATGCCCTGATGTATTCAGCATGCTAATTAGGACCCCCCAGCATGTGATAAAAGTACAAATGACTGTTCCTGTTTTTCACCACTGAGACTGTTTCCCCTATGACTAAGAGCAGTTGTGCTCTTCCAATGACATGCACTTGTGCTGTCTTCCACAACACTAACTGTGGATGCTCTGTCCTACTAAGAGGCACATTGCTGAACTGATGGTAACAAGATATTGTCCTGTTTTGTGTGGAATGCTATACTGATTCAGTGGTTAGAGAAAGGGAATAAGACACCAAGACTGAATGGATGCTGAAGCATGAAGATATTCATGTACTGTTTTTCCCACTTTCTGTTCTTTTCATTTACTATTCTGAGGCTTTCCTCCTTTCACTCTTGCTATCTGGTTAGTTGAGATGCATTTTCAAATATGCAGTTTTTCATAACTCAACTCTGTGGGTGGCACATATTTGGGGAACATCCTTATTTTCCAGCATAGGAACGTGGACTTTGAAAATGGAGCATACTTCCCATCTCTTTCGTCAATGGAGTCCATGATGGCACAGACCTAAAGATTTCATTTTGGAAATGTACCTGGGTTGCAAGGAGCTATTACTTAATATTTTTGTTACAGTAGCTCCTTTAAATTGCTTTAACAGCAGCTCCTATATCAGTGGATGGTGGGAGCTTTCTGTGAAATAGAATGGAAACATTACAAGCTTTAACATTATGGAACGTATTTAAATGAAAAAACTCTTGTCCTTTTGCAGTTGACTCCCTTCTTCCCTTCCACTGTCAGTTGCACATCCTTTGCCTGGCAGAGCGATCAAGATATCCTTTGGAGCCTAAGCATCACGTATCGATTATCTAACTGAGGTTATTACAGAATACTGAGTTTTCCACACCCATCAAGTACAGTAGCTTAGCAGTGTTTCCAGTCCTTTCCTTCTGTGATTAAATTCTGGACCTCACATCATGCTAAGTTGTTTTAGCAGTGCATTTATATTCTGCCTTTGGCACAATGATCAGATAAGCTGGAGCACTCAGAGTTACCTGAATGATCAGACACAAGATACAAATGGAACCTTCATTCTAAGAAGCCTAATTCTTTAGAAAACTAACTCATTTGTTAAATACTGAGGGACCACAGATCACCTCTGCCTGCCTGGTAACTCAGTGATAGCTCACTTACTGATATATTTCTCAGTTTGGAGATTTTTCTGCTGATTTAGCTCTTCTGAAAAGGCTTACTAAAATCTTATCTACAGGATCTGAAATGGAAGGAAACAGAGGGAGAATTGAGCATTAGCCATGAAATACTTGCTGCAGATTTGATGTTTGCTCATAGCAACGGTAGACTGTACATCTCCAGGTATTGAAAGGCTAAACACGGAATAAGAACTGGTGCCTGCATTTTTCGTTTCTTGGCGCTATAAAGGGAAAATGTTATAATTCTGTCTACATGTGCCACTCTACTGGTAATCTATTTCGGTCTATAGAAACATTTGTGGGGCATGGTTTTGTTTTCTTCGAGCACTAACAGGCTTTGTGTGGGGAGATCTTAACTGAGCACTTGATCTGAAGTTTAAGTTTGAGATTTTGAAGTTGATGCCCCAGACAGAAGAAGAAGTAGAAGGTACCATTGTATAGCAGCAGCCTTAACTCAGCTGTAACAAAGTACTTTATAAGCAAGTTTCTTTTGTTTTTAAACCTGTGAGAGCCTCCAGCCAGCCTGGCTCATTCATATGTTTATCAATGGAATGGGTTTACTCTTTAATTTCTGGGATTTGAGCCTTAGTAGATGATATTAGACATTCTTTGAGTCTTAGAGTTCAGCCAAGTGCTTCAGAAACAGCCAGCACCAGAAAAAAGCCTCCATGCATGGCAATTCTCAAGTCATTTCTTTACTTTGACAAAATGCCTAATCATTACTGATTTTTTAAAAGGATGTTGCGCCATTGACCCATGGCCTCTACCACCCTAACATCCCACATAATCATTCTAGGAGTACAAGTGACTGAGATCTACATATGTATGAAATAAATATATCATATGCATGTCCATGGAATACCATCAGTTGTAGGGAGCTGTGTCTTGACCAGATAACCCCAAATTTGCACTACAAATTTTGATGGATTTTAAAAGATTTGAAAATTTGGCTTTAAAGCAAAGCCCTGTTGAGATCTTAGGTATGAAGCATCTTGTTACTCCATAGTATTCCTTTAACCGATCCTATATTTTCTAGGTTTTTTTCTTCTTTGTCAGTGCAGGAAATGGTAACACCTTCTACAGTCTTAATTGTGCTGATGTAAAGAAACCATCATCAGCCATTTGTCTGAACTTCTTTGAAAGAACCAGTTTTTCTCTTCTATCCCTACAAGTAAAACCATAATGTTCAGGTTTTTCAACATGGGTAAGGGATGTTCTGGGAAGGATGAGGTTTAATGATGTTTCAAATCTTGGCTTATATCATGAGTGGAATGATTTTCTCATTCTGGTTCCAAGATGATTGTTCTTCCAGCCCTGCACAATTTCTGTGTTGACTGTTTTTGTTCATGTGGGATAGCAGTCATTGCTATAGGTGAAGACTGAGTGCTATGGCATAGCTGTATGGAAGGAGTCTGCATTCCATCTGTCATCCTGTTTACCTCTCCAGACAGTATTTTCATTCTCTTGCTCATAAACTCTACAGTCACAAGCTTTGTTTTTTATAGTATTTATACTTTCAAAACATACTGCAGACAGTGACCATCTCTAGGATCCCTTCTTCCCTGTGCAAGGTCTGAGGAAGTGCAAATCTGTTTTCCACCAGTTTTTAGTCTGCACAAATGGTAGTGTGTTACTGTATCTACAGAATCAGTGAGATCTGAAATTCAGGCATTGGGAAAGGAGCCATTTTTACACTGTTTATGCTTGGAATAGTCTTCCTAGATTTAATGAATTTCCTTTCCTGTCTTTCCAGGAAGTGTGACTGATACTTGTGATCTGTCTTCTCTCCTATATCCCAGGTTTGGAAATGATGTGCAGCACTTCAAGGTGCTCCGAGATGGGGCTGGCAAGTATTTCCTCTGGGTGGTGAAATTCAATTCTCTGAACGAGCTGGTAGACTATCACAGATCCACTTCTGTCTCCAGGAACCAACAGATATTCCTCCGGGACATTGAGCAGGTGCCACAGGTAAGATGGTGGGAGAGAGGAATGTTGCTACGGTAATCCAAACGGAGAACTCTGTCAGCAGCCGAGAGTCTGAAGGGTTGCTTGCATTTTCAGTAGAGGGATGTGGGGGGAGAGACGTTAACTCTCTAACTTTCCCTCTCTGTTTTAGAATTACCTGATTGAACAATTCTGACCCCTGGATCTTGCAGACGGCTTGTTCTGAGAAATAAATGCAGCCCTTTTGGGCTTCTTTTTGTACCACTGTGAAACACTTGTAAATCCTTCTGTCCCAACAAAGGATGTTCCTCTGACTTTGAGCATCCAGTTCACATCTTTAAGGATGACCTGGAATGATGCCTCTCTTTCAATACATGAAGCATCATAGTGAAGCCACCTCTTCGTTCCCACCAGTAGAAATGGCCATAATCATGTTACATTCCCTTCCCTTTGCTACTTACGTAGGATTTTGATTTCTGTTTTAAATTAGTTTTTGTCCAGTAGAGCTCTTAGAAGTACATGGCCGACATTCAATATCTTAGTGCAGATCCCTCATAAGAGGGACACAGTAGAGAAGATGGTTAAGGATATTGGCATCTGGAACGTCTCTCCTCTAGGTTGCTGGTTTGAACCTAGTCCAGGCTGGTAGTGACCAAATGTTATGGTTTAATGGAAGCAACTGGTTTTAGTTCATCTCCCAGGTATGCTGAAATACCACTACATTTGGCAATAATTGGTATCTGTTGGCTGTGCAGGAAGACCATCTCGTCATTAGATATGGTCCCTCCAGTCCAGGCTTGAGGCATGCCTGAAAGGCTAAGTGGAGGAAACGTAGAATATGTCTATATTAGAGTGGGAACGCATAAATCCCACCTATACCCACACTACGTCTGATCAAGCTAACACACTAAAAAAGGAAACAAAGCTCCAGTGAGCCAACCAGCAGGAGGACTTGCTGCCCCAATTCTGATCCTGTCAGACCAGAGGATTGTTTCTTGGGGCATCTAGCCCTTCTTGCTGCTCATCCTGCCATGTGTACACATCTATTTTTCGCATGCTAGTATAA
This sequence comes from Pelusios castaneus, assembly GCA_007922175.1. Lineage (NCBI taxonomy): Eukaryota > Metazoa > Chordata > Testudines > Pelomedusidae > Pelusios > Pelusios castaneus. Next base: position 862,618 of record ML685815.1, on the reverse strand, counting down.
TCAGAGCTAGCGCAGGTATGTCTCCTCAAGCTGGCATTTACACCTTTCAGCTCTAATGCAGACACATCATATGCTGTTCTGTACCTAGCCTATGTTGAAACAGGACATCAGGATGTACAGAAAGCGTGAAAACAAAAGTACTTTCTAGCACCATAAACTCATTTTTAAAATCAAGCTTTGGATTTCATAAACACAGCATGCAGATTTGCTGACAACAGATTGGATAAAGTCTGTCCCCAAAAAACCTTCATTTAACATGGGTGAACAATGGTTAGAAATGTCAAATAAAGCATTTAAAATTTGTGTGGTCTAGCATGTCATTGTGTAGGGGAAGAATAAAGTGCCATGGTATAGGGTAGGTTAAGAATACTCACTAAACATTGTATTCTTTGTGAGAAGCAAAATGAAGTATATGAGAACTGAAGTTGTTGGGACACAGAAAGGAAAGGGAGGAGAGGAACAAGGATGCAGAACTGATGAGAATATCTAGTGGGGATCCAATAGCATATACAGTATGGGCCTATGATAAGACAGTCACAAAAGGGTGTATTACTGTGAAAATGCCCTATAGACTTCAGCTTCTAGCATTTTATTGAAACTTATTTTTAGATTAATTTGATCATTTTCAAAGTCCTTTATATTCTAAACCTATCTTTTGAGCGGTTTGTCAGATGATGAAAGAGGCAGTTTGCAGAGTAATGCAACAGCCCAAACATTTATTGGTGGCATCTGAACACAGAATGCAGCCTGTGAAACTGGAACAATAAGAGATTTGTATGCTGTGAATGATTCTCACCCTTGTTTTTTTTCCCCCTTGCAGCAACCCACATACGTTCAGGCCCTTTTTGATTTCGACCCCCAGGAAGAAGGAGAACTTGGCTTCCGCCGTGGAGACTTTATCCAGGTCCTCGACAATTCGGATCCCAACTGGTGGAAAGGAGCCTGCCACGGACAGACGGGCATGTTTCCGCGCAACTACGTGACCCCAGTAAACAGGAACATCTAGAGATAAATATTAGAGATTATTTAAAGAAACCGAGAAACAGTAAATACACATACAGAGTCTAACTACAGCCAGTGATCTAAAATCACAAGATGGTAAAATCTGAGTCACTTCTTACCACAAGGTGATCTTCCTTCACTCAGTATGGAACTTTGGGGGTGGGAGGGAGAGTTCAATTTACATGCCAAAACTTACCTTTAAATTAAAAAAAAAAAAATTAACAGATTTCCTCAGCTGCTCCTGGGTTTTCCCTTTCATTCACTCTTCCTGCTCCTCCCTACCTTTTCTCTCCATCAGTGCATGAAGTTTAATGCCATATAAAGTTCTCGCCATGTTGATAAAGGAAAGGGAGAAACTCTGCTGGTATTTTCTCTCTATGCAAATAGCCTTCATTTGACATGGAAGGACTTGAGAGAAGAACCAAATCCACTGTCCTGCCTTTAAAAAAACAAAACTGCTTTTTTGCCTTCAACATTCAGCTCTTTCTTGTTGAGAAAAAGTGGTGTTTTCTTTATTTTTCCTTCTCCTTAGCCACTGTCTCCTCTGAGGCTCAGCAGATTCAGAGCAGAGTGAAGGAGACAAACTTTGTTTCACAAGTTCACAGAGCTGCTTTGAGAAATTCCAAACTACAATCAGTCTGTTCTTTCTTTTATGGTGACAGCTTTTTTTTCTTAAAGGTGTATGGCTGAGCACAGTCTGTAATTTTTTTCCATGGTGCCTTTTCCCTTATTTCCTTTGTCGTTATTTTTAAGTTAAAAGGACAGTCCAGAGCTTTTCAGAGCATTTTTTCTGCATATGTGTAAATATTTTTAGGGGAAAAGGAGGAGGTAATTTTATTGATGAATATAAAAAGACACCTACAAAAAAGATGGAGCTTTAATATTTGTATTACCTTCAGACTTTCTTTATTCCAAGGACAAATACAAGGCATTCAGTGTTTTTAAGTGGCAGCACAGGCTGCTCAGAGGTGGGGAGCTATAGCTAGGAGCCTCAAGAAAAAGAGGAGAGAAGGACTGGATCATAGAATAGAATCATAGAAACTGGAAGGGACCATGAGAGGTCCTCAGGTCCAGTCCCCTGCACTCATGGCAGGGCCAGGTACCATCCTACACCATCCCTGACAGATATTTTTCTAACCTGCTCTTAAAAATGTCTGATGATGGAGAGGCCACAATCTCCCTACGCAACATCATCACCATGAGGGAGGAGAGGATCCTTTTGATTTTAGCTTGTTTTTGACAGGTTCGAGTCTTCCTTCAGGAAATCTCAAAGCGTTCCCGTATCTCTGAATTAATGGCATAGTGCCAATTGAATCATGGAGAAGCCATTTATTTGCATTGTTCTCTGCTTGCTATTATTACGTCCCCCTTCACCACTGCACGTTCTGCCTCTGAAGTGCAAGCCTCAGAAAGCACTGTTCATAGAAATCTGAGATTGGAAGGGACCTCTCGTCCCTAGGGTCATCTAGTTCAGTCCTCTCTACTGAGGCAGAGCTAAGTATTATGAGAAATGGGCAAACATATTTGGAGGGGGACGAAGGGGTGTGCCATCAAAGCACCATGGTGGGATAGAATAGTCCAGAGGTGTCCTATGAAATGTACATTCCTCTTGACAGGAAGCTTTATTTTGCAGGGAAACTGCAAGAAATAGTACTGGTGTACACTCTAAGCTATTGGTGAATGTTCATACATGCACGTAATCAAGAGTCTAGCTCCCAAGAGGCTGAGTTGGGAATATTTGCAATCATGTCTTGCTCTTGAAAAGAGGGGATAGCATCACTGCTCTCCACTTTCTTCCTCCTCATGCCAGTGTTAAACAATTTAAGAAGTTGATTCTTTTCACTCCCAGTTCACAGCAGGCTGTGTGGTGACTTCATTCTCCCTTCCCTCACCTCAGTGTCATTCGTTAATGCCCCTTGCTCCTCCGGCAGAGCAGTTTGACATTGATTTGGATGAAAAGGAGATAAATCAAACTGCAGAGCTTTGTGCCAATCTTGAGTTATATTGTTTCTTCTTGGCAGCCATGTGGCTGAACCCTTCACCCCTACGATGAACCCCAAAACTGCAACAAAGATCTCCTGCCCAAGCAGAGACATTCCTGTGTTGGTGGGTGCCTTTTTTGTACTAAGTGTTACAGATGTTTTATTCCTGGACTCTGCCTTACACTTCACTTCTCCAGCAAATGAGAGAGCTACCCTGTAGAGTATTACTTTCTCCCCCATCCTTGCTAGCTGTCATTCACTTTGTCCTCTTTCTTCTTTCTAAAATGATTGGAAAAGGAATCTATGGCATTCTACACCTGGACCATTTGATTGTTTCCTTATTTTGGAATTGGTGTATATCATGCAGCCTTGCAGACATATGTCTTGTGTGTACATATATTAAAAAAAAAAGTCAGTGTTTAAATAAAAAGGCCTCTATGTACTTAATCCTTTAACTCTGCAGCAGCATTTGGTAGATAGTAATTAACTGTGAATAATAAATATACATTGAATTCTTCACTTTAGCATCTGTCTGTTATTTCCATGAACTGAGCAAGACATCAGACAGTCAAACAAATTTATAATGTGTAAGTCAATGGGAAGGAGGGGCGATACCTTAGTTCTTCATCCTTCCAGGATAAATAAATTCAGAACTCCGTAGGCTAGTGTGCATGGCCTTCTGGGTTCAGAGAAAGGTCCTATCTGCTGCTTGTAGACATTAAAGATCCTTTGTCCAATATCTGAAGAGTGGGTGGAGCCTAACTGTTTCTTTGATCCTTGCTCAAAACTTTGTATTGATCTCCACAAATGGGCATGAATTGCTGACAATGTTTAGGAAAAAACCAATTGTTAAAGAGTAGTTATTCCTGCTTTTTTAGTAAAGGTGTGTGTATGTGTTGGGGGAAGATCAGAATCTGATTTGTGAAAACAGCACCCATATTTCCAACTAACAAATGAATTCTTTCTCTCCCCTGCTCCCCTTCCCCCCCCCTTGACTTGTTCCCTCGTTTAGCTGCCTTATGGATTACAACCAACTGTACGAGTTGGTTCCAAAAGCACTTCCAAATGAAACCAGAAGGCTTACCTAATCATGATAAGTTGTGCAGTGGTGGAAATGGCCCTTGAAAACCTGTCTGCATCATTACCAGTTGTACAACTTCTCTCCAACCCTTTGCTCTGTGTAGCTCATGTTCAAAAAGTTCATAGTGAGAATTAAATCATAATAATTGAAAGGCTGATTTACAAGCTCCTTTGACTTGTCAAGGAAAATTCTTGTTTGCTTATGAATTCTTTCACTACATCTGTTCTGGAGCCTACAGTCTTTAGTGGTATTCAAATTACCCAGCTTTTCCTCTGCATGAACCTGGCTGGCGTACTGACCACCGTAACTTACAAAGATTTGCCCTGTGGATTTGAGTTGGGCAATGTTCATAATACTGAACTGGGACTTCCTATTCTCAGTTGTCTTCATCTTCTGGTGAAAGTTTAGAAAAAAAAATTTTGTAAAGGAAGCAAAACTCACTTGCTGCCATTTTGTATGGTTGTGTAATATTATTTATGGTGCTTGGTTCTTGGTTTTGGTAGAAAATCCTTTCTGAGTGTCTTTTTAAGGCGTGCGCGCTCTCTCTGTCCCCCCACCCCCACCCCTACCCCATGCATATACAACTACCATCATGGATGCACACAAATATATCCCACCCCCTTTGACAATGTAATTGTCAAAATTAGGATTAAAGGTCCTATCCCCTTCCCCTTTAAAAAAAAAGAAAGTTTATTAAAAATCTCTACATCCCTGACTGTCATTCTACATGGTACTAGCAAAGCAAAAGCAATATTGCAAAAATCTTGTGTTGACAGTGGGCCAGCTTGCACATAAAAGGCTTTGTACATTGAATATCTATTGCCACCGCAGCAACCATCCAGCTACTGATGTTATATGTAAGGATTGTTTAAAAAGGGACAGAACAAAGCAATGTGTTGAGACCTAACATTAAAAATGCAGCTGGCTGCCTCTTACCTTTAGCTATGTATTTTACACTTTTTGACTTCATGGAGAAATGATCAGCTTCCACGTAAACCCATGATGAACCTAATTCTGCATCTAAAAAACAAAAAACCACTTCTCAAGACCCAGAAAGTCTGTTAGTATTTCACTTTATTTTAACACAAAGGTAACATATATAACCTTTTATGAGTTGACTCTGTTAAAAGGTGAATGATAGATGAGACTGAGTTTGCCAGACCACCATGAATAATCAACTTCTGGCCAATGTGAGTAGTACATAATGTTAAAGGTGCAGTGCTTATTAGTACTCAGGATTTGTACATGCTACCACAGGAGGAAGGAGATGCTGTGTGCAGAATGAAAAGCCAGAAACTCTTGTTTTAATACGAGTTCTGCCATGGATTTTTAAATGGCCTTGGGAGAGTAATTGTAATCTGCTTCCATCTCTGAAATGGGAATAACCCATCCTAAAAGGATTGAAGACTATTTATTTAAAGTGCAAATCTGCATAATGCATACATTTTCTTTATCGCTCTTGCTGTTAATTTAAAAAACAAAAGTTGCAAGCTCATGGAAAATCAGCGGGGCCAGAGGTTTGCAACCCAAAAGATGATAAGAGCTATTTTTGAAAATTCCTTCAATAACAAAGTGTTTTGAGAGCCACAATGGGTGTAGCCTCCTGGTGGGAGGTGCAGGGAGGTGAGCCAGGATTTCTGCTGCAGGGTCCCCTTATGCAGGGGGGGAAGCCTGGAGCTTGGCATGGGCTGCCCGTGGGGTCCCTGGTGGCTGGGGGAAGCCCAGAGCCAGGCATGGGCCTCCTGCAGGGTACCCCGGTGGTTGGGGGAGCCCAGAGCCGCAAGGGGGCAGCCAAAGAGCCGCATGTGGCTCCAGAGCCGCAGGTTGCAGACCCGAGCTGGGCAGATGAAGTGGGGGAAGGTCAAGGAATCTTTTTTAATGAAATGGTGTTGCGCTGTAGGGTCAATGCTGTGTTGGGCTTAAGTGGCTCTCCTGAACTGACTTGTGTAAGGCTAAAATCCTTTTTTTGAGGAAAGATTGCAAGAAAGCAATCTTGGAGCTAAATTAGTGTGTTTCCTTGCTTCTATGCTGTACAGTGCACATGTTGTAATCTGAGGAATGCATCTGCATGGATGGTTTATGGCTTTGATGATGGTTTGACTTTCCTGTCTGCACAGTGACACAGAACTAACAAAATAAATGTATTCCCTCATTCTTCTCCCTGAGATACTCCTACTCCAAGACCTCACCCACTCAAGCTCTTTGATCCTCTAAAGGCCTGGCCTGGTCCTTTCCAGGTAGGTGGGATAATTGCTTCTGGAGGCCTAAGCATCTGTTCTGATAGGGGATGTGCCTAAGAATAGGATTGACTGGATCCAGGTCCTTAAAGGCATGGATGACTGCTGTGCTGTCTTTCCACATTGCTTGCAAAGACCAAGATTAATGTGGGTCCTTTTCCTTCCAACACCCTAAATGCTCTCCTGTGGCAACTTGGAAGGATAGGGAGAAGGAAGTTCAATTCTTTCCCCCTCTCAGATGGTGGCTGCACTGTTAGGGAATGTGTCTAACTAAAGGCTTGAGTTTGGGAAAGACATTAAGGGAAAGGTGTCAAACTCATTTGCTATGGTGGACTAGATTTGCCTTAAATGTACTTCAAGTACCATAAATTGGAATACTGCAGACTTCTCTTGACATCACAGAGTGCTGTGTATGGGAAACTGAGCTCTGTGATACCACTAGGGCGAGAGTGGGCCCATGGAGCACAGTCATGAGCTGCATGGAAGAGGTTCACGGGCTGCATTTGGCCCACAGGCTCCATGTTTGACACCACTGTGGGAAACAGTGGCCAAATCAAATGTCACTTATCTTTAGAACAATGTGGGGGTGAGGGTGAGGGGTGTGCCTCCAAAGCTGCCCCTCCCACCATTCCTCGTAGCGATCAGCCGTGTGTGGGCCCTCGTGCAACTCCACGTGTCTGTCCATATGCTCGCTCCCATCAGCTTGGGGACAGTGGGATCTATGCCCCAGTGCTGGGGGAGGATGGCAGCACAGTCAGGGCCTCCTTGCCCTTCGTGGCCTGCGGCCGCAGCCTGCCCAGCTCGCACCAAAGGCCCTGACTGCAGCTTGCTGGGCGCGGGTGCGAGGCGCAGCCCATGAACCAGCCAGCCCCGAGCCAACACAGCGCACACGTGCCCCCTGCCCTCGTGTCGCTGCCTTTCAGACTTAAATGGGCGGGACTACATTTCCCAGCAAGCTTCGCGCCTCTAACGGGTGTGAGCATGCGCGCACTGCGATCTGTTCCCGCTTCGGGATTGGCCCAGCCTGAGGGCGCCCAGCGCCGCCATTGGGCAGGGCCGGGCCTGTGAGGAGAGTGCGGTCCGGACAGCGGCGGTCCGGGCAAGGGCGTCGGTCCGGGTGGCGGCGGTGAGCGGCAACGGCTTAAATATCCCCTCCGGCCCGGGGAGTTCCTGAAAGCGGGGTGACCCGCGACCCGCCCCCGCGACAATCCCCTCAGCCTCTGTGCGCGGCCCCGCGCAGATCCGCGACCGGCCCCGCGACATCCCCTCAGCGTGCGCGCCCCCGCGCACACCGGCCCCGGCGCGTCCCCTCAGCGTCATTTTGCGCGTGCCCGTGCAGACCAGTGGCCGACCCCGCGCGACAGTCCCCTCAGCCTCACTGCGCGCGTGCCCGTCTAGAGCAATGGCCGGGCCCCGCGACGTCTCAGCGCGTCCCCGCCACCTGCCCCAGCCCGCACCAGTAATGGTCCCCGTGTGCGCTCCAGCACGGCGTGTCTCAGGCCGGACGAGGCATCCTTTCCGCAGGTGCCAACCAGGAACCATCGCTTTGGCCCTCTCCATGCGAGGCGAGCCCTCTGGTGGGACTGGCCCCAATTATATCCCCTTACTCCCAAGAGGATGTTTTTGATGGGCTGGCTGATACCCCCCCGTTGTGTTTTATTATTGCTCTTTCCTAAATAGACCACGTGGCCTAGTGGTATGCGTGGTTGTAGGAGTGGGGGATGAAAAATCTTTCCAGGCCTGAGGCCAGCTGCTTGTGTGACTGGGGCCTCTGTGAGCTCAGCTGTAAAGCCTGGTCCAAAGCAAAAATCTCACTGAAAACTGATTTTGTTCAGTCTTTGGGCTGTAGCACTCTTGGAGGTTGATGCAGGTGGAGGCTGCCTGTGGACCAGGAAGTGATGGTCGGCTATGACCCCGAGGCAAAGTCCATTTCAGCTGTGGAGGTAGCTCTGGCAGGATCCGCATCTGGGTTAGTCACTCGAGCTCTGATTAGCCCTTTGGATGTCATCAAGATCCGCTTTCAGGTACCTTTCCCTAGACCGCATGACAGAAGAGAAGCATGCAAGAAAACAGACAGAAGCAACATTTTTTCAGTATTTAAATAAATTATTGCTAGTGTCACATAGTAGCTGTTACACCTGCTGATTAAACTGTTGTGCGTGAGTTCAATACAGATTATACAAGGTAGATAGACCTATTTCTTGCTGGGGACCGTTTCTGCTTTCAGTTAATAAATGTGTTCTTCCTGCTCTGTCTTATTTTCTTGTACACAGCAATTGTGGTGTTCTTGTTCTTTCTATCTATTTGCCCTACTTTAGTTTTAATAACATTTTTGCTGAATAGCATAGCTCATTTGCATTGCATTTATATGTTACTCTGTTCTCAACTCAAGGATCAGCAGCAGTGATATCTCAATCAGTTGTAGCTGCCATGAGGAAGCACAGAGACAGGGATCTGAGTTAATGTAGGCCACTGAGCATCTTAAATATCAGGTTCAGACCCTTGAAGCAGATCACATGTGTAACGTATTTACTTTGTTCTGCTTCAGCTTCAGATTGAGCAACTGTCCTCCAGAAACCCACTGGCTAAATATCATGGCATCTTGCAAACCACACACCTGATCCTCCAAGAGGAAGGAGTAACAGCGTTCTGGAAGGGCCATGTGCCCGCTCAGCTCCTCTCAGTTAGCTTTGGAGCTGTCCAGGTAAGATTTCAAGAAACCAGCTAGGACTAGTGTTGTTCTGAAGTTTTTAGGTCCTGTCATGGCTTTGTCAAAAGCTTCATCCTGTCATAGCTGCTCATCATTTACCCAGCTGTCTGTAGGGCTAATCCATTTGTAAGGTACTTGGTATGTCAAAGTGAAGTCTGTGTCATAGGGACTGGTATTGGTAAAGTAGCAGACCAAGAGGACAGAGACATGGGTTCTATTCTCAGTTGAGTACTTACTGATGTCACTCATCTTTTTGGTTCACTCACCTCATCTGTTTATTGGGGGTGATAGTGTTGATAATACTAATTCACAGGTTGTTGTGAAGCTTAATTCATTAATGTTTGCAAAACCCTTTGAGACTATCTATTGAAAGGTGCTGTATAATAGCAAAATATATATGATTTAATAAATAATTTGTGGAGAGGAGAAAGATATAAAATGGGATTTTTTAGGAGGCCTTTTTGTTTTAAATCCCAGCCTCTATTCTTCTAATGAACTGGAGATTTTGAATACCAAGAGCGTTCCCCAATTCGATGGCTGCATTCTTGGAACATATACTCCAGGAGATTGCAAATGATGGATTTATTTATCTGTTTTTGTTGGAATGTGGTAGAAGCAGGAGGGCTGTGGGTGTCAGTAATGTTTTCTCTCTGATATATGTTTCTGTTTCTCTGTAAGTTTGTGACCTTTGAGTGCCTGACGGAATTGGTGCACAATGCCACAACATACAATGCCCGCAACTTTGTTGTACACTTTGTGTGTGGCGGCCTGGCTGCTTGCACTGCCACCATGGCAGTTCAGCCCCTTGACACGCTACGCACCCGCTTTGCTGCTCAGGGCGAGCCGAAGGTAGGGAAGACCTTTAGCTTTTGTCATATTTGTTAATGGTAGCCATGTTTCATTCAGATTAACATGGGGAAGACTGAAAATCACACAGCTTCTAGCAGGTGATCTGGGAGGGCTGGAGCGTTTCAAGGGGAATATTGTCAGTAAGTTATTCTTCAGGCCATTGACACACATGCTTTGTCCTGAGCAAGGAGGAAACGTACTTTTCAGCATGACGGATTTGGCTTTTGTTTTGGTACTTACCTGCAAAAGGGATTTATTCCTTAGCCCTTCCCGAGGGGACATGTGTCAAACACAGAAATGTAGGGCTGACAATGACCTTGAGAGGTCATCTAGTCAAGCCCGCTGACCTGAGGAAGGACCAAGTATACCTAAACCATTCAGCAGTTTGTCTAACCTCTTGTTAACCTTCCTTAGAAGCTATTTCAGTGCTTATTATCTGTATCGTTAGAAAGTTTTCCCTACTATCTAAAAATCTCCTTTACTGCAGATTTAAACTGATTACTTCTTATGGAGAACAATTGATAACCAACCTCTTTATAGCAATCCTTAGTATATTTGAAGACTGTTACCACGTTTCCCCTCAGTCTCTTTTCTCAAATGTAAACATCCTCAAGTCTATATTAACGTTTCCTCATAGGTCAGGTTTATAACCCTTGTATCATTTTTTTAGCACTCCTCTGGACTCTCTCTGGTTTGTCTACATCTTTCTTAAAGTGTGGCGCTCAGAACTGTGTCAAGTCAAGGGCTCAGCACTGCCAAGGAGAGTGGGATAATTACTTTCAAAGTCTTGCATACAACACTCCAGTTAATAAACCCCAAATAATACCCTTTTTTCACAATTACATCATGTTGTCAGGTTACAAACATGCAAAGTATATGAAGAGTCATGTAGGTTCTTACAAATGAAGTTTTAAAGTCGTTCTCTAGTAATCCAGTTTTATATCCCTGTTTATATAAGGATCAGTCTCCATCAACCTGTTTGTGTCCTCCTTCTGTAATTGCAATCTAGTTCTATGTGTTCAGTGTCAGGGCTTCACTGCAGGAGTAAGAGAAGGAATTAGGCTGTGAGGAAGAAAACCTCCTTCTGATATAAATACAAGGGCTGGTGAGCTAAAGCCATTAGGTAAACAACCAAAAATATGAGAAGTAGGTAGATTTCTTATTATGACAAGTCTTTGAATACTCAAGCCACAAGTCTAAGGAGATAGGATAAGAGTTCTAAATTTTCTGAGTAAAAAGCTATGACTGGCATATTTGACATCACTCTTAAAAATTAAGAAGCTGTGAAGGACACACTCTGAATTCAGCTGTGTTTTGCAGTTACCCAGAACTTTCCTCGTGCCCCATAATAGCTGTCCTGATTTGCCAACCTACCGTTACCGTCACTTTCTATAGTTATTTATATCAGGGTGTTCTCAGTCATGGGGACCAACCTCTGGGGCTTGTTTCTTCCCACCAGGGCCAGAGTTCAGGCAACTTCAGGATACAGTATCCAGCCATACCTTTTAGTGGCTTATCGCTGTCAAGCAGAACTGAGGGCTTGGTGGCTCAGTTAGTCTCATGTGGCAGAGACTCATGTTTACTCTGTCAATTTGTTTTAATTATTATCAAGGTACCAAAGACGCAGCAGCGAGTGTACATATGATAATACGTGAAATGGTTTTGTTAGTCTGTGCTGAAAATCAGCCTGTTGTATGTCGACAGATGGGAATTCTGTATCAGGAGTGTTACTGATTTCTGGATAGCTGATTATAAGAACGCGTCACAGGAAATCTTGACTATTCCTTGTTGTTTAGGTTTACCAAAACCTTCGCCATGCTGTGGTGACCATGTATCAGACAGAAGGGCCTCTGACTTTCTACAGGGGTTTGACCCCCACTCTCATTGCTGTATTTCCATATGCTGGTCTTCAGTTCTCCTTTTACAGTCTTCTGCAACAATTATATGAATGGGTGATGCCATCCGAAGGAAAGAATGCAGGTGGGTGCTTTGGACAGTCCTGGAGAAAGGGTAAGGGTGGTCTGGTTGTTAGGGCACTAGTTTAGAATTCAGACTACAGTTCAATTTCTTGTCCTGTCAGAGACTTCCTGTGTGACCTTGAACAAGTCACTTAATCTCTCTGTGCCTCATTTCCCCATCTATAAAATGGGGCTAATTCTTCAATACTTCATAGGGGTGTTGTGAAGATAAATACGTGAAAGACTCTGAGGCACTTAGACATTGTGGTAATGAGGTCCACAGAGATACAATAGATGAGAAGATGAACTTTCCAGTCCAGTGTATTCTTTCTTGAATTGGGTCGTGTTGCTTGTTTGGTGGAAAGATCGTGCTGATACAGTCTTTCTCTTTCAATTTCTGTAATATCTGAGGATAGGACTCTCAGGCTATGTCTACACTTGTTAATTTAAGTCGACTTAACTAAGTCGACTTAGTTAAGTCAACTTAGTGTGTCTACACTTAAAATTAAAGTCGACTTAAACGGGCACTTAGAAAGTCGACCTAGAGCGTCCACACTGGACGCCTAGTCGACTTCTAGGGGCTTAGGGGGTCCTAGGGGAGGTCCCCGGGGTGGGGGGGCACCCCTTGCCCAGTGCCAGGGGGCAAAGGGGGACAGGGACCCTGGCAGGGCATCGGGGCAGGTTGGGCAGGGGTCTGCCCTGCCCTGTGGGGGGGCATGCCAGGCTCCCCCTGTACCCCCCCCCCCCCCCCCCGGCAGGGAGGGCATTGGTGTAGCCCTGGGGTAGCCCTAAGTCGACTTAGGGCTACCCCATGTCTACACTGGCTTAAGTCGACTTAAAATTAAGTCGACTTCATTTTCCTTAAGTCGACTTAAGCAAGCTCCTTAAGTCGACTTAAGCAAACTGTAGTGTAGACGCAGGGTAAATTAAGTCAATTTAAGCAAGCTTAAGTCGACTTAATGTACAAGTGTAGACGCAGCCTCAGTGAGCACAGATTCTTAGAATGGTGTATTTCAGAGTTTCTCCCCCTTTTTGGCTTGCACTAGGATGCATCTGGTGCAGGTTAAAGCTTCCAAGTTGACCGCCCTGGAGATAGAACCTCCATCCACTAGAGCACACGCAGCACTGGTAGCATCACTGAAAGTTTCTGCTCCATTAGTGTGTTCTCGCCTAGAGAGACAACCTCCTTTGTATGAGAACTATTCATTCTATCTTAGACAGCAGATTGTGATGGTAGTCTTGTGCTGTGGACTCCTGTCAATTAGGACCTGACCTAAGATTACCAAAGTCCTTTCTTAGTGGCTTCTGTAGAACCACCAGAGGGTACCAATTTATGATCTCTGTCATCCTATTCTGACTTGAACCCTCAGCAGAAGGCACAAGGCTCCACAGCCTATTAACAATCTCCATTTTTTTTCCTGTGATGTGAAAGCTTGTCTGGTTACTGATGAGAAACCCTTCTATCACTGTTTCTTTTGTGCATTGTCACTTGACAGAGCAGCAGACTAAATCAATAAATAAATCAGTCTTTCAATTAACACTGGATACCTTTCTAAAAGATGTGCTCTTGCTCAAAGAAGTTATGGACTTGATGCAAAAATGCATGGGTAATGTTTCATGGCCTGTTTTATGCAAAAGAAGAGACTAGATTATCATAAGGGTTCTTTCTGTCCTTATTGTATAGGAACAGATGGTTCTGATTTACTTCCCATGATGCTTTTATAAATGAGAACTCCATTCTAATCCCCCATTTCCTCCCTACCCTCCTCTACTTTTCAGGTAATGTTAAAAATCTTGTGTGTGGCAGCTGTGCTGGAGTTATCAGCAAAACCCTTACTTACCCTTTTGACCTGTTCAAAAAGCGGTTACAGGTGGGAGGCTTTGAGAAAGCCCGGGCACCCTTTGGGAAGGTGAGAGGTGTTTATATTAACTAGTTTTCATGTGCTTAGATGTAGACTAAGAAATATATGTACACAGAAAACTCATCTATAGCATCTGTTTTTGTACAGAGTTCTGTTTCTTTCCTCTCTGGCCCCACCACAGCATTGAGATGTTGATTGACTTGTTTATAATATCCTATATATGAGGGAAGCCTCTTAATAGACAGTCATTTGGGGTGGACCAGTCGTCCCAGATAAGCAGTTAACTGGGTTAGATTTTTTTTCCTTACAGAAACAAAAAATTCTGAAAAGACCTGAAATTAAGTAAAATACTGTAATGAGTAAAAAGAACCATTATTTTTTTTAAAAAATCACTTGTCTAATTTTATCTTTTTTGTGTTAAACTGATGTTGAATTTCTGAAATGCGCCATTTTATCACCAATTTAAACTCATTGTCCAAATGCAGGATTTTTGTTAGTACTGTTCTAAATAATCAGTAGTTACCGCTGTTCACTAGAGCAGGAAATTGGCTTTCAGGAAAATGACCCAACTGAGCAGCGTATAGAGTGTCTGTATATAAAGTTGTAGGCTAGGGGATTTGACAGTGATCATGGCCATGTAAGAAATTGCATTTATCTTGAACTATGGATTAAAGGTCAGATTTTTTTAAATGTAGTTAGGTTCTTAACTCATATTGATGTCAATGGGAATTGGGTGCCTAAATATCTTTAAAAATCTGGCCCTGACTCACTTGCACTCTGTTCTTGGAGAGGGATTGAATGAAAGATTTTTGGGGTTTGGGTTTATTTTATTCTCCTATTGCGGGTGAATATTAGTTTGTCAAACTGAGATGAGCAGTTCTTACTACTGTCTTGTGTATTTGGTTTATGGAATAGGCACTTAAAGTTCATGATGGATGCCTAAAGATACTTTAACAATTCTAAATAAATTAATATTTCTAGTCCTCCTTAACACCTTGAAATAGACACCTGTTTTTAAAATTGTATTAGAAAAATATTTGCTTTCTGTCCCAAATATGAAAATTTCTCTTTCAGTTTATATTGGCCTGACGTACAAATTGGATTGCACCCCGTCTTTGAAGCAATGACACTTACATTGTCTGAGACGGAGGGAAAACAGATACATACTAGGGAGGGAGAAGAGATATTTAAGTTAAACACCAATGTTGACACAAGAACAAATGTATATAAATTGGCCATCAATAAGTTTAGGCTTGAAATTAGATTAAAGTTTCTAACCATCAGAGGAGTGAAGTTCTGGAACAGCCTTCCAAGGGGAGCAGTAGAGGTCAAAAACCTAACTGGCTTCAAGATTGAGCTTGATAAGTTTATGGTGGGGATGGTCTGATGCAACTGCCTGCAATGAGATATAGCTGTTCTGTGATTGCTGACAGCAAATATCCGCCATGGCTGGTGATGGGACACTAGATGGGGAAGGCTCTGTATTTCTACAGAGAATACTTTTCTGGGTGTCTGGCTGTTAGGTCTTGCCAAAATGCTCAGTGTACAACTGACTGCTGTATTTGGAGTTGGGAAGGAATTTTCCCTGGGTCATATTGACAGACCTGGGTTTTTTTCATTTTCCTGTGCATCACAGACGCAGATCACTCACAGGTTTAAATTAGAGTAAATGATGGATTCTCTGTAACTTAGTCTTTAAATGATTATTTGAGAACTTCAGTACTTCAGAAGTTATAGGACTATTACACAAGTGGGTGGGTGAAGTTCGAGGCCTGCAGGGTGTAGGAGATCAGACTGGATGATTATGATGGTCCCTTCTGGCCTAAAAATCTATGAGTCTATGTGGAAAATAATATCAGCACATTCTGAAACATTTGCTCTGCAAACTCTGTAGCATGAACAGTTCATGAGGTGTGGTATAGAGGATTTCCTGGCATTCAGCTGGCGTATAAACTATTGCTGATAATGATAAATGTTGTAATTTGTGGCTGTCGGGCCTGAATCTACAAATCAGCACATACTCGGATTGATTCTCTGACACTGACAATTAGTCATAGAGAATATCCCTAAAATCTCCACTGTATTTCTCTAGAGTACACTTTCTGATACAGCGTTTGGCTTTCTTTCAAGTCCTCTGAGTCTGTTTCCTTGATGTGTGGCATATGTTACAGGGGTTTCCGAGAGAATCTTGCCCAGGTTAGCTGAGTTTGTGCTGTTGCTCACTTTACTCTCGCAACTCTTCTCCCTCAGGTGCGGACATACAAGGGTTTAATGGACTGTGCTGGGCAGATTGTGCGAGAGGAGGGGCCTGTTGGATTGTTTAAGGGTCTCTCCCCCAGCTTGCTGAAGGCTGCTTTCTCTACTGGCTTCACCTTCTTCTGGTACGAGTTCTTCTGCAACCTGCTGTATACCATGAAGACGCAGAAGGGCTAACTCATCAGCTGGAGGAATAAGACTAATACCCTCATTGTCACATAGAGTGAGGGTGGGGAATGGCTCCTGCCCACGAGTGCTCTGGAAACACATCTCTTCTAGCTTTGAGGAAAAGATATGTTTGGAACAAACTAAACGAGCAGGTGATGGCAGCTTCTATTGAGAACACCAAGCATCTTCCATCATGTCTTCCATTGTATCATTCTTCACTTTGAGAGAAAGGGTTTTATAAAAACCTAATGTTACTGCCCATCTGATAATGTGCTCTGAAGAGGCATCTGATAAAATGTATGAAATTCTTCATGCACAGGGACCCATCTGGCTTAGCTAGTGCCATTCAACCAGCATCAAATGTTGCCACATCTGCAAAGCTTCAGCCAATCCTATTCTTAGAGCCTGTCCATTTGCTATATATTCTCATCTCCCTGCCGCACAGGTAACCCCTTCTTTAGTCTGTATAGACACATTTCTTCCCCTCTTTGGCACCCATTTCTTCTTCCCATTGACATTTACCAGCTCCACATCCTCAGCCACCTTAAGTGTAGTATCAGCTAGCGATGTTTATGCCAACCTTGATTTGCTTTCTCAGTACAGATGGCAATATTAATTGTGTTATACAGATTTCCCTTACTCTGCCTTTGTGTTCTGCTGTGGGCCTCTTTAGGTTCTACTTTGCCAGCGTAATGCTCTTACGAACAGGTCTGCAGATCTACTTTTTTCTCAGGAAGGTCTCAGTGCACAAAATGTTTTCTTACTTTGCACTGACATGTTAGGGCTCTTCTTTGCTATTAGTTTGTTATGATTAAACAGATGCTATAAAGATTTCTTTTTTTAGACTTAAAGTTTAACCACCCTTAAAATAATGAATGCTAGTCCGGTGGCTATTAATGAATATTGGTTTTAATGTATGACTCCTTCTGGATTTTTTGGACAATATTTTTGTAGATCCCACTAAAACATTTTGACCCTCCTGCAAGACAATTCAGACCTGAGAGATATTGTGCAATGTTGTTGGCAAACAAAGATATTTATGCCAAATTGTCATTACGGAAACTTATTTATTTGATTCTGAAGAGAAGGCATGTCGGTTTCAGCTCCATTCAAATACTGTGTAGCAAAATCAGTGTCTTGAAAATAGTGGCCTAATTTTTTAGGTAAGTAGTGTTCTTCTGAGGCTCCAAAGGGTTTTACAAACAAATTTAAAAAAATAAAAACTGTATCTTATGCAATAGCAAAATGACTTCATTACTCTTTACTTCATCCTACTGTCCTCTCAAGCTAAGCAGGGTGGGGCAGGCCATTATTTGTCTGGCAGACTTTCAAGGAAAATCTGCAATAATACAAATATGTATGTTAATAATTCAGTAAATTACACAAAGGACAGAATTCTCATGTTGAGCCCAGTGCCTGTGTGGAATTAAAGAACGCTGTTATTTTCAGATGAGAACTACAACAGACGCCTTAATTTCCCCTGTCTCATTTGATGTTTTTTGTAGGACTAGGGGTGTTAATCCCAGTGGACTGGCCAAATTCCAGTGTGAGGTTCCATTCTGCTGACCTAAACAGTAGCTGTGTTCCACCCTAGAGCTGGCTCGACTTAATGGTGGGCAAAACTGTCAACGTTGATTTCCTATCACCCAGAAGTGGTGTGAGGTTTTATGTTTTTCTAATGTGCTTTGGGAGTGTCTAATGCAAAGTATAAGAGAAATACAGAACAGCTAAAGCCCACTGCAGGGGTGATTCTAGTGCTGGAACCAAGCAGACCCGCTGCCCTCTACGTGGTATGCCCTGGATCTGACACATATATAATGTGTGAGTATCCCGTGGGAGATGGTGTTCATTTGCTAGTGAAATTGACAACTTCATTTAAAGGGGACACCTGGGACACCAGCTTGAACTAAAGAGTTGGGTAAAATTTTCTAGTCACTATGACCCACTAACTTTTTTTCAAGTAATATTTTGCCCTTCTCTGGCACCTTTCATTTGCACTTCTTGGAACACATTATAAACACTAATAGACTTACTTCACAGCATCCCTGAGATTATTATTTCTAATGTGCCCATCACTGGTCTCTAAATATGTGTCACATCTTAAGGAGAGAAAGTGGCTAAAAATGAGAGCATTGATTCCTATTAGGTAACAGAGAGAGATGCTGATTTAATATAAAGAATTAGGGGGATGAGTCTTATTTTGCTCCTAATGCTTTTTGCAAGATCAGTATCATTGAGGTTATGTTTCCTAAAATCAGAGAAATTAAAGGGTGCCAAAGATCCATTAAGTCACCTTGTTCCTCCCACCTGCAAGGGCAGGGTTGCTGTTTTACACTGTATATCTGACTCATGTCCAGTTTCCAATTCCTCGATCAATAGGACTTGCACCACTTCTCCTGTTAGACTGTGCAACAGTATAATTGGTGGTGATCATTGGCATTTAATTCTAATGTAATCCTATCAGTGAGCATTTGCTTTGCCTGAAATTCACCCCACAAGCTGCTCAGCAATTACATTTGTTTTTATCGTAGTGTCTTTTATCATCTGAGTAAAGCAAAGCACTTTATTAAGCAAAACATTGCATATTAATAGTACAGGAGCTGTTATGGAATCCACTTTGACTTGGCCAGTAGGACCTCTATGTACATATATTGCAGTGAACACTTTCCAATAACATTTGTATTGTTTTCAATAGCATTGGTTATCTAAACTCATGTACCGTAACACGCATTTCTTGGGATGTTTACACAGAGATGTGTTGGGTGCTTCAGTGAAAAACAAAGGTTCTAGGAGTGGTTACTGAAGTGGGTTATTTTCCCTTTTGGTTTTGAGCCTTAATTCTTTACACCATTTCTAGCCATAATCTGAATGGACATTTTGCGACTGCTGTAGATTTAAGGGTTCTGACCAGCTGGGTTTTTTTTTTTCACAATATATGTTTAATGTGTGCCTGTCTCTAAAGAGATGAAAGAAAACATTAAATATTTTTATTAGATTCCTGTGTGGTTCCTCCTTTCATCTCTTTGCAAACACTCAAGTTATATACATGGTGGGGTGAGGCAATTGGATTACACTGGAAAAACACCTGCTACCACTGGCCTGATCTCGCTCCTGTTGACTGCAATGAGATCTGGCTTACAAATTAAACTGGGTGCAACTGTATTTTTTATTAGAATTCCAAAGTTCACTGGCTTGGTCACTAGAGCAGCAGCATTGCCCCAGAAGCAGAGTAGGAGATGGCTTCAGTTCTTAGACATACATAACTGTGCTAATAACTACTGAGTGTCCTAATGGATTTGCAGAATTTGGTCATCCCACTGTATGTGAGGATTAGAGCAGCAGATGTTTGACCTACTTCGTCAGTCAGTAGTAGACAAATTCAGCTTTAGAATGTGTATCCTTGACAGTGTTACAGAATGTTACCAAAAGCTGCTTTTTCTTCATTCACTGCTTCTAGCTTAAAGAATTTGGCTGTTCTACTCAGTCTAAATACACTAATGCTTAGTTCACACTGAAGAAGCAGCACTCATCACACATTAAGCACATGGTGACTTTGGAGCATAAGGTGTGTCTTACAGCACCTGCTCTCTCTTTTGAAACCTTGTTAAAGTGAGCTGGCA
The DNA here is from genome assembly GCA_007922175.1 of Pelusios castaneus. NCBI lineage: Eukaryota > Metazoa > Chordata > Testudines > Pelomedusidae > Pelusios > Pelusios castaneus. The sequence continues at coordinate 842,893 of ML685815.1, read as the reverse complement.
AAGTCCATCTTACCCTGCTTATTTTTTCTAGAACTCTTGTATTCCCCCCTTCTTAAATTCTTCAAATATTTCTTCCTCCCTTGCAAGTAAAACCTTGCCTATGCTGAGAAAACTGTGTTGCAGGATCGATTGAGTGGCAAATGTAAACCTGCTCAATCAATCCATCCTCCCACGTGGAGTAACGCTGTGTCGACGGAAGAGCCCTGCAGGTCGATGCAGCCCAGTCGAGACAGTGCAGTAAGTAGAAGGAAGTAAGTCGATGGGAGATGCACACTCTGCAGCGCACAGTTTGCATCTCCCATCAATTTAACCCTGCAGTATAGACTAGGCTTAAGTGCCAGCACCTGATCCATCCTGCTCCAGCATACTCATCTGATAGTTTATCTCAGAGCGGGAAGGAAAAATAAAAGAATAAATAGGTTTCAGTTTCCAGTACACTTCTAAGGGAAGAGGTTCAGCTCTGTTTGCCAGCAATGGCAGACTTCAGCGCTAACAGAAGAATGTGACGCAGTTGGTGTCTGAAGGGGCAGGTGCCAGTCAGATCATAGAGGCATGTCCACGTCTCGGTGAGCAGTTTTTCATGTTTCATTAATCACCATAGAACTAACCACTAATGAAAACTGGCTCCTTATGCCGGCAATGCCACCAGAGGCTGAATGGGCCAAGGCGTGAGAAGGTAGATCCCTGCGGCTCAGGCAAAAGGGGCCACGTTTGCAGGGGTGTGGGGGGACTCCGCATTGCAGCCTCTCTTGCTGTACTTGTCCTGTGTCTAAAGAGGACTTCAGCCTTTCATTAGGGCTAAGCTGGGCACAGAAGAGTCAAAGCCCAGTACTAAAATACTGCTTTGCAGGAAGAGCTCTTAGGAGTGGGAGCTGCCAGTCGAAATAAGGAGGAGGGTGATGGAGGAGCTTGGGGAGATGGCCAGGTGAGTGCAGGAGTTTGCGTCTCTCCCTTTTTCCAGCAGGTGGCGCGGCTGTCTGCAGCCCCATATCCCTCCTCCCACACTTGGCTCAGCCTGCGAGGAAATGACCTAAGAGGAAACCCGCAGGTCTGCAATGGAAAGAATCCGTCAGGCAGCCGCTGACTGACTCCAGAGAAGCTGAGAAGTAAGAGCTGCGGCGGGGCTGACGGCTCTCGCAGGGCGCTTTCTTGGTGGAGGGGCGAATGCGTGAAGGATGCCCATCTTACATTTGCATTCCATGCTTGAGCTGCTGCCTTTCCTCCTCCTCCTGCTGCTGTTCTTGGCTCTGGGGTTTTTTCTGATCTACCTCCAAAAACCCGACCCTGAAAACAAGAAGAATTAGGGGTCGAGGCGGATCTTCTCTGTACAGAGGCTACCAAAGATGCGAGCGCTCGAGTTCTAAAAAAAACAAACAAACTCGCCGGGAGAGTGAAGGGAAAAGCCGGAGCAGGTTGGTGGCGCTTGCAAATCTGTCCCTCGCTGGGCTGCTCTGTTAGTTTCAAAACAAACTTGGGGCTCCTTTGGGTGGAGCAGCAGTTATTTTCCAAGCCGGGGCTTTTCTCTGCTGGCTTTCTCCACTGCTCTCCGACTTCTCAGCAAACCAAACATCTAATTCCCTTTTCAGTAACCTATTCATTTATTTTGACAAGTTCCAGAGAGGTAGCCCTCTTAGTCTAGTTCAGCAAAACAAACAAGCAGTCCGGTGGCACTTTTAAAGACTAATGAAAGCTCATGCAAAAAATACATTTGGTCTTTAAAAGAGCCACTGGACTCCTTATTTGTTTTATTTATTATTTCTTCTAATCCAGGGAGAGATTTTGTAATTTAAGGGTGGCCATAAATTGAGGCTCTTTTTCTGGAGTTTTTGAGGCCTAAAATCACTCTTCATTTAGCCACCTAATCTAGATAGATTCCTAGAAACAGGTGATAGGACAGGCACTTTCAGAACTGTTTTATGCTCAAAATTTACATTGATGTTTGTGCCGCCCCCCCCCCCCGCTGACAAATAACGGGAAGATGTTTCATGCTGTCAATTAATATATTGGCGGCTGTTTAGGTACACTCTCATTCCCTTCTTCCTGGAGAGTGAGCAGCAACCATGCTCCACCCCAGTGGTTTTCAAACCACAGGTTGTGGCCCAGTACTGGGTCGTGCCACCTCCCGTGGCCCTCCCCAAAATACTGGAATGCATTGCTCAAAGACGTAATTGTTGGGTCACGGACATAAATGATTTTTTTCAACTGGGTCTTGAGGAAAAAGGTTTGAAAACCACTGCTCCAGCCCATATACCAAGAGGGGCAAAGGGATGCCTGTGGTGGGAGCTAGAGGAAGAGAGGACCAAGAGAGGAGAAATGTGACTAAGTCTTTAGAGACTTAAGGAAAAGAAAGGAAGTTCCAAGATGTGGCCTGATATGCCTGAGAAGCCAGTGGGGGTGTTTGAAGCTTCCACTGGTTGACACCCACTCTTCGTATCCACAGTGTATGTGTCCACCCTGGCCCGGTGTTCAGTTCCTCTCCATCTCATTGCCCAAGAACCTGGAGTCATGCTGACTGGCTCCCAGGTGCTGGGGTTAACAAGCAGGAGAGGTATTGGGTGGAGGCAGTAGATACTTGAACGCATTCATAGATTTTGAGATCAGAGGGGACCATTATGATCATCTCGTCTGATTTTTTGTATAGTGTAGGCCAGAGACTGTTACCCATCAGCATATGTTGAGGCTGAACTAGATGATTTTCTATTTTAGGGAAAAAAAGCATCCATCTTGATTTAAAGACGTGGATGTTCCATTCTCTGTTTGTTCGTGTGTGATCTTCGTTGTACCGAAAGTTCTCAACGGGGACCTGTCGTAGATTCTGCAGTGTCTCTTGCAACAGAGAAGTGACAGGACTTAAGTGTCATGAATACAAAAGGGATTCGTTTATTATGCAGGGCACTCATGGCTGGTCTTTATAAGCCCTTCTCTTCCCAAACATCCTGCCATTCCAAACCACAGTGCAGCTTCACCTGTGCTAGCCACGACCGGATCCTTAGGTGGCATTTTTACTGTCAGGTCACCCACATTTGTGCTGGGAAGTGGTAAGAAGGCTGGGTGCCATGCCCTTTTTATGCCCCATGTTAGCAATGGTGTGATACTTCAGGGGGAAAAGGCTGGGGAGAACCAGATCCTGTGGCCTTCTAGGTCTCTAGCTTGCAGCCTCAGGAGGTGGTGTCACATGGGGTGTGTCGAAATGCCAGCCCAGACTTGGCAATGAGGGAGTGGACTCCTGTTCGCCCTGCCAACCATTGTGAAGCTGCATGCAGCAGTGGAATGATGTCACTTCCTAATTAGGAAAGAGATGTTTAATCAAGAATACACACAGATCTCTGTTTAAGTATGTGGTATAAGACCAAGGGGGAGCTTATCTCAAAGAGAGACCTTGTGAATATGGAGGAATCTGTCTGTATTTCCCTAATTTCAAATGGGAGAATGTTGGCTAATTAAATATTGCTGTAAAACCATGAGGGACCGCCCAGCTCCTTATTAATACATTGAGGGAAGTAAATTACATTTAAACCCAAGTCTCTAGGCAGACAATATATTCACTAACAGAGTAGTCCACTATCTGATCTAGCGCTAGGCACACAGCTGAGAGAGGTAAGCGGTTTCTAGCAGGTTTGAAAACAGGAAACTTGCAGCAACTGTGCTGTGTTTCAGGTGCGGCTGTGGGAGCTTTACACCAGCTTTGCCGTCTCTAGTTTCTGTGCTGCTTCAGGAGCCAAAATGACCCCTGTGTTAGTTAAAACAACCCTTCAATGTTCTAACTTACAGCAGCCTGTCTCAGGCTGCTTTGGGGCTGCAGGCCTATCCCCTCTTACTTCTGGCACACCCCCTCTTATAGGACGATGTGGCCCAGAGGGGGTCTGGGCCTCCCTGAGTGTTCAGTTTGTTATACATAAGCCATCTGTGGAACCCTTGAGTTTTATAGCTCAGACTGCTCCAGGCTAGGTAACCTGCTGTGTGGTAGGTTAGAAAGATTGTAGCTTGGACAGCTTACCGAAGATAGGGAAGGGGAGAGTGGGTGGCTGCTTCAGATGTGGAGGAAGGTGTGGTATTTCCCTGAGACCAGTGCCAAAGCAAGTCTTGCAGGAATGGTGTGGTCACAGCAACTAGATATGTGCCTTGTCCCTCTAGAGGACAGTGGCTTTCATCTCACTAATCCAGGATAGCTGCTTCCTGGGCTGTTTGCACAGTGACCCTGAGTAATAGCTGTGGAATTCTGATGAGCTGGCGAAACCCATTGAATGCTCTGCTTGGACGTTTGCCCTCTCAGTGTTTGTGACACCAGCTGCTGCAGCCCTGCAACCAATGTTTATTGCCACACAGACGGGGGGGGGGGCCCCCCAGTCTCACATTAGGTAAGGCTGGGTGTGTATGTGAAATGACGACTTCCACAAAATATCTAAGCAGAGGAAATCCCAGGATTTCTAGGATTGTTTCACACTGGGGAGAATGATGTGAGACCCAAAGGAGACTAGAAACTTAATGACAACAGAGTCTTGTGGCACTTTTAAAGACTAACAGATTTATTAATTGCATGAGCTTTCGTGGGAGAAAATCCCACTTCGTCAGACGCTTT
>ML685815.1:726325-837914 GCA_007922175.1 Pelusios castaneus | reverse complement strand
TTCCTCCCATAATCCTGGATTCTGCTTTCCCACCTCACTACTATACCCTCACCCTCTACTCCTGCCCAGTCCCCCCATCCGACATCTGTCTCCCTCTTGCTTCTAGTCACTCCTAGCTACTTCCCCATCAGCTCCTAATCAACATACCCCAATCCCAGATTTTATACTCCCACCCCTCCTCTTGCCCCACTCCTTTTGCTCCTATCCAACCCCCCAACTGTGCCTTCCGCTCCTTACCCCTGTGTTTATATATACTCCCCTCCTCCTTCCCTGCCCTATGTTCATCTCTCAGCCTCTGGGAACTGCTCCCCTTCTCCTTCTGCCCACCCACCCCAGTCCTTACTTCTTTGCATCGCAGTCTGGGTGTATCCGCCTTCTCCTGGGCCCACCAGCAGGGAGAGCATTGAGAGCACAGGGAAAAGTGTCTTCCTATTCACTGTTGCCATGTCTCCTCCTCAGTGGCCTCTGACAGTCAGGAGAAGCAAGTGCCAGGCGAGTCCAGAACAGTCCCTGCAGACTTAATCTGAAGCATGTGCACTGCAGCCAGACTTGTCAGAGAATGTCCCTGCCAGTCTCTAACAAGTTTCTAATGAGCATAGAGTCAGAGAACTGTACGTCTGGAAGGGACCTCAAGAGGTCATCTAGTCCAGTCTCCTGCACTCCGCCAGGAACAAGTAATCCTAGACCATCCCCAACAGGTGTCTGTCCAGCCTGTTCTCAAAGACCTCCAATTACAGGGATTCAACAACCACCCTTCAAAGCCTATTTCAGTACTTAACTGTCCTTATAGTTTGAAGGTTATTCCTAATATCTAACCAAAATTTCCTTTGCTGCAGATTAAGCCCGTTACTTCTGGTCTCATCTTCAACTGTTCTCCACATCTAGTGATCACTGTGCTCTTTGTAACAGCCCTTCACATATTTGAAGATTGTTAGCAACTCCTCCATTAATCTTCTTTTCTCAAGACTAAATGAGCTCAGGGTTGGGTGTCTTTTTTCCCTAAACTTTCTAAACCTGCTACCATTTTTGTGCCTCTCCTCTAGATTCTCTCCAATTAGTCCATACTTTTTTTTAAAAAAATGTGGTGCCCAGAAATGGACACAGTACTGCAGCTGAGGCCTCACCAGTACCGAGTAGAGCAGGACAATTCCTTCTCGTGTCTTACATATAACAACATGTGTTAATATAACCCAGAATACTAGCCTGTTTTGCAGCTGCATCACATCATTGACTTGTATTCAATTTGTAATGCACTATTACGCCCAGATCTTTTTCAGCAGTATTATGGCCAGTCAGTTATTCCCCATTTCATAGTTGCACATTTGATTTTTTTTCTTCCTAAGTGTAGAACTTTGCCCTCATCTTTACAGAATTTTATCTTGTTGACTTCAAACCAAGTCTTTAATTTTTTCCCCTTCTGGAAGTTTGGACTCCTAGGGAAGAGCCCAAATAGGAGGGGTTGGGAATGGAGACTAATCGGGAAAAGCCAGCCCAGCTTCTCAGCTATAGCATCTGTATTAAGAGCATAATGAAAATTTGCCTGTTCAGATCCAATTTAAATTAGCCCCCTACTTCACTCTTTTACTCTTTCCCCTCCCCTTTGTGAGGACTGTGTCTCTGCCAAGGAAGGCTAGGTTACCCTCTGAAGATGCCTTCCCTGATCACAGTCTGTAGGGATGCTAAAGGGACTGAGTTAGCTGCCTCCAATCCCTGCCAGTCTGGGAGTGAATTTGAGATCTTGCATCATGGCAGCACACTGGGCTGTACTACGACAAATATCTTGTGCTCCTTGGCTGCACACGAGCAGGGAGTGTGTGAAGTGGGCAATCTGCACAGTGCTGGGAAGCAAATGTGCAGTGCTGACGGTATCACCTCTTCCCCTGCAGACCCCAGCAGCGTGGACCTGGAAAAAGTGGCCAATATCATTGTGGACCAGTCCCTCAAAGACTGTGTGTTCAGTAAGGAGGCTGGGCGCATCTGTTACACCATCATCCAGGTGAGAGGGTGTCAGCGTGTTGACAGTAAACTCTTACTGACTCTCAGATCCTGCCCTTCTGGATCACAGCTAGTGCGTGTGGGCGTCCCAGCCTCCCATTTGCAAAGCTCTTCACTAGCACTACTGGGGCTTCTCTAGATACAGAAGCATCACCCCCTTTTCAAAGGCAGGGCAAGTTCAGGCACACGGAAGGGAAGACTTGCAGTTACTACCCGGCACCACCTTTCTCCCCAGTCCTGGCTCTAGCCACCAGACCAGCTCCTCTCTGTCTTTGTAAATGTTTTAAGAGAGGCCACCTGTCTGTCCACTACTTGCCCCATCTGCCAGAGATGTGCAGATATGCAAACCTGCTCCCATGTGTGTGAGGGCAGTCGCTCAGGCTGAAACACAAGAGAGCCTCCTAGCCTTAGGGCAGTGGCCTTCATGGCACAGGAATGTACCCAGTGTATTGAAATGGTTTCTTCCCAAAAGATCAGGAGCAAGGCTGGCCTGTGGAGTTCTGCGTGCTGGGAGGAGATTCTCTAGCTCCCGAGCCACAGTGAGAGAGAGGAAGAGAATGGGAAGGCCATGAACAGGCCACGACAGCAGCTTCAGCTCTGTGTGCAATTAGACTCCATGCTATCAACAATGGGAGTCTGATAACAAGTGACATGTAAAGACCCTAGTAATGTGGGTACCCCCATCCTCCCCTCCCCCTTTGGGTTTCATCTCTTTCCTCGCTCTTCTGGGGTCATAGGCAGAGAGCAAGCAGGTGGGCCAGAACATTTTCCGGCGGAGTCTGCTCAACCGACTGCAGCAGGAATATAAGGATCGGGAAGAACTGCGAGCCCGCTCACCCCAGGCATGGATCTGTTATGTCACCTTCATCTGTAACATCTTCGACTACCTGAGGGTAAGGTGCCTACGCAGAGGACATCCCTTTCTGGTGCCTCATGGCCAAAGATGGGTCTGAACCAAACCCCTCCACAATTAGGGACAGGAGTTTAGAACCTGGAGTGGATTCTGAATTTTGCAGCTTAGCTCAAAAATCTTGGGTCTGAACCCTTCACTCTGTGTGGGCTAGAGCTCTGCATTCGAACGTTGCCATTCAGGCCCCTCGCTATTGGCTACATTGCCCTCTGCATGTTGGAGGCCATTGCCTCCAGTTCCCCTTGTCAGTAAAGTAGAGAATGAAGGAAGAGTTGTTGATATGTAGACCTTTGCAAACAATTCACAGCAAACAAACCTTGACCAAATGTAGCATCCCTCACAGTTCCTGGAACAGGTGTGCACACCTTTATTCATCACTTGGCAATGCCTTTTGGAATTCTTTGCATCAGCTGATCTCGGAGGCACTAAATTCAAGTCCCATTGCTTAGTTGTGAGTAAGTTGCCTGGTATTATTTCCTGTTCCCTGACTGGACAAGCGCTAAAGCCCTCCCAGCATGAATTGAAATTGGCTTCTGCAAGCTCCATGCTGGTAGAACTCACGGGCTCAGATGCTGGCAGGCAGTGGCGATGAAAGGCTGTGAACACAGTAAAGTGTGGGGAGGGAAAGCGCGGTCATAGCTAAATCATTTTAAAAGGTAACCAAATATTCCTGGAAAATGCATGTTTTTGCATCAGTTCTCTATTTCTGTTAGTCCCTTTGCCCCATGCAAAGATCCTGGTTCCTCTGCCAAGGAGAAACATGAATGTCTGTCTATACTGTCTCTTGGGCGAACCCTGCCAACTGCGAGCTCCAAGCCAGTGACATAAGACCAGTTTCCTGGGGAGCAGTGAGGAAACAGTTCTTTAAAAATAAATCTCTCCCTCCTATACCCGTGAGCTGATATGTGTATCCTGCCCATTAACAGGTGAACAACATGCCCATGATGGCACTAGTGAACCCAGTTTATGAATGCCTGTTCCGACTGGCACAGCCCGATAGCCTGAGGAAGGAGGAGGAGGTGAGTGCTGGAATGGGACTAACCTGCAAACAGAGTTTCTTGTACAGCCAAGTGCCAGGCAGAAGTACTATCCTGTAAGTACTGCTGGGAAAGGTTTGAACTGATCTCTGGAACTGAACAGAACTAACTTTTCCCTAGTGCCTGTTGTAAGTGGAGTTGGGGCAGGGAAGAAGAGTCTTGTAAGGCACGAAGCTCGCTGCAGCTCCACAGTGGAGATATTGGTGCGTCCATAATTAGTTACAACCACAGTTCCCTTCTCCCTACACCTTAAACATCTTAGTTCAAGCTCTAGATTTGATGGTGGCTGTGCATGTGATCAAAGCCTGTGACCACCAAATGCACTGAAACACCAAAGGGGTTGTTATAAAGTTCATAGGTCATTGGCTTTCCTGTTCTCGGTGATATCCTAGCACAGGGGCTGCTGTTCTTGGCTAATTTATGTGAGAACAGCCAGGATATGGTCAGAAGAATCTAAATCACCCTGGAAACAGAGCAGGGTTCAGACAGTTTATTCTGTTCTGGGTACTTATTCTGCACCCATTTGTGGAGCTCTATGGAAATTCTGATCCAGCTTTTGCCACCAGCTGGGAGCCTTAATGTGAGTCAGTAATTTGAATGGTGTGCAATTGCTGCCAGAGTATTTCTTCAGCAATTTCATTTATGAAGCTGTGGGATCTCATGGACACACTCCTCCTCCCCAGAGTGCCCCTCCCCCCGAGGTGGCTTTCAACAGCCCAGTTCCTAATTGCTACCAGAGACAGATGGCACCAGACAGTTTCTAAAGGAAAGTGGAATCTTTGCCTATTAGAAATACAGGGGAATGGGGTGAGAATGAGCCTGGATTAATATAGAGGGATAGAGCCTTATTTCTGATTAGAAACATCACAGGTCCCCACTCCATCTGACGGTGGTTTTCCCCCCCCCCCCTTTCCTCTTTTAAGGTGGACTGCCTGGTGCTGCAGTTGCACCGCATTGGTGAGCAGCTGGAGAAGATGAACTCCCAGCCAATGGATGAGCTCTTCTCCCTCCTCCGAGATGGTTTTCTCTTGCAGGAGGGACTCAGCTCTCTCTCACAGCTCCTGTTGCTGGAGATCATAGAATTCCGGGCTGCCGACTGGAAGATGACAGATGCGGCTCAAAAGTACTATTACAGTGAAGTTACAGATTAACCCCTTCCATGGCCAGAACTAGTGCACCCAGAAGCTCAAATAGTTTCACCTTGGCACTTTCACCAGCAAACTTCGCACAAAAAATAGTTTTGGATACATTTAAGTTAACATTTTTCCAGTGGCTTTTTGTAAATAGGATTTATACTATTTACTCCTATCGGACCCTTTGTGCTTTGTCTTTGCTGGATTGCAACAGGGGACAGTTTGATTTGGGGGCAAGGGCCGTTTTAACCTAACCAGAGCTTCCACTGTTTTTTCTGTGGCCCCATGTTAATTAATGCCTCTCAGACTGTTCATGACCTGTACCCACAGCTTCCACCTTAAAGCAGCAATTTTCAGCAGCAGTCAAAGCACCTCCAATGGTTTATAGAGAGATCAGCCCTTATGTGCCAACTCCATAAGCTACCAACAGAGCTGAGCTGAGTGGAAGGAAATGCTTTCCCCGCTTGTTTGGAAAACTGCCCTTTTTACTGACTTACTGCCACATGGAATCCCTGCCCAAAACACACACATTAAGCTGTAAACGGTCCTCCATGATGAATCTAATTCTGCTCCTTGTGAAATCAATGGGAGCATGACAGGGCCCTTTACATGAACCAGCAATTGTTATGTCTCCCTGCCCTCTGGCAGGCTGGGTGCTATGGACAGTAGATGTAACACCTGCTCCTAAAGGAAGGAGAAGCCACAAATGTGTGTGTCATATGAAACGCACACAGCTAGAAACCATTTTTATAAGTTTTATACAGTAACCACTATGGAATTTCCCTCTCCAAAAATTAATGAACTTCAATATTGTACATTTCTGATGACAAAAGGGACAGGCAAAGGAGAAATAAGTGATCTATTGAGGCATTTTCTAATAAAAGTTTTCCACTAATGAACACCATGTTTTCTCTCTCCACAGAGCACTTGCTTTGTAACATTTCTAGGAAGTTGGGCTACTATCAAGGTTGCTACAGACAGGGCATGAAGATCTCTTCTGTAAGCTTGCCATGTATTAGTTTTCCTCTGGGGCAGAGTTGCTTGCAAGTATAGGGCAGCTGAAGAGAATATGAAAGTAGATTTTTAAATCAAAACAGAGGCCAAGATTTATTGACTTGATTGCTTCCTATCCTCATATAAACCATCACCTTTTCCTGTGCAGTGAGCAAAAGTGCTCTGTGCTTTCCAGTAGAGCACAAGAGGCACAGAAGTGCTAGCAGCTCTTTAAAGAACAAGAGAAGGATTTCAACTCTGTCTAGTAGAGGGAAGGTATCTCGTAGAGAATAACCTTTCCTTTGGCCGACACACTGGAAGTCTGAGAAATATCACTGCTCTCCTAGAATGAGGGGCATCAGTATGAAACCCAAAAGGAGACAGACAGCACTATAATGTGGTTAGAATCAGACAGAGGGTAATGAGGTTCCATTTTTATTTTCTCAACATCCAGATTGCATTTGCTCAAACAAACAATGATTCTGCTAACAGACAGTACTGCAACAATCTAAAATGCAAACTGGCTTCTTTTCTGCTTCTGGTATTGATAGCCATAAAGAGCCTTCACAACACAGAATAGATTCCAGCTTGTTCTCCCTTCGTTTGGATGCTAAAAGGAGCAAAAATGCATTTATCATGTGAGCAGACTGACACAGACACTCCCCACAAGGAAGTAGTTAAGATAGAGCAAAGAGGATTTTTTATACATTGTTGCTCAGAAAAACAAAGAAATCAAATTTTTGTGGCTGTATTTCTCATTATGATTTTCCTCTTCCTAAGGATACAGCCTAGAAGCTGGCAGACAACCTCCCTACTACAGCTTCTCTGAGGAAGGTAGACGGGGGCTTCACAGTTCTGGGCCCTGCAAGCATAGGGGTGTGAGGAAATGTTCTTTTAAAGCAAGGTATTTCTTGTTCTCTTGGAGTCCCTTAAAACCAGCGATAATGGGCATAGGCCCGGTTAGACTCAGACAACTTGTGTAGGTCATGCTTTCTCTTGATCACAGGGCCCTCATTGTTGAAGGCCTCCAGCAGTTTCTGGGATAGTTTTTCATGCATGGCTGTCCGACGATTCTTACGATCCCTGCACTCAGTAACGAACCACTTCATGGCCAGGAAGCGCCTCCGATTGTCCGTCAGAGGGACTGGGACCTAGCGGACATTCAAGCAGTAGCAGTTAAGATGCAGTACCCCACAATAGGGCCATATGTTGAAATTCCATTTTTCAATTGTTTAACACTCCCACTGACTCAAAAGAAAATGACTGGTGCTGAGGGGATGGGAAGAGATTAACTCCACCTAGGGATGAGAGTGTTTAGCGCTGGTGAAAAAATATCCCCCCAACTCCAGCAGCAGCAAACTGTCTCCATCAACCCCCAGATCAGGTACAGCAGTGCAAGATTCTCCATGTTGGCAGCAGGTTAAACGTGACAGAGAGAAATAGTCCATACTAGGGGCTAGAGGGGTATTCCCTTTGATTCTTGGCCTCATTGCAGAGACTGCCATTTGCAATATGGACTCATTTCCCACTGGTGTCTGATCAACCAGCAAAGGGCAGTAATTTGTTGGCTGAATGGGAAGCTGGTGAAGCACTCAGTATTTCATTAACAATCCCATGAGCCATCCAGGTGCAAATACCTCATTAGAAGAGCTGACAAGGGAGCCGTGGCCCAGGCTTTAAATAAAACAAGGTATCTATAGAAACCTTTTCTGTGTGCTAACCTGCCTTCAGTGGGGGCTTCAGCAGCTGGTTCCACAGAGGCAGCATGGTGTTCTAGTGCAGTGGTTTTCAAACTTTTCCCCTCAGGACCCAGTTGAAAAAAAAATCATTTATGCGCATGACCCAACAATGACCTCTTTGAGCAAGTCATGCCAGTCTTTTGGCGGTGGCAGCAGGGGGTGCCATGACCCAGTGCCTGAGGGTCTGAGACCCAGTATTGGGTCCTGACCCGTGGTTTGAAAACCACTGTTCTAGTGGGTAACACGGATGAACTCCAAAGACCTGGAGTGTTTTTTGGCTCTGCTACGGATCTGTTGTGTGATCCTGGACAAGTCACTTCACTTCACTGTACCTTGGTTTCCCTTCCCACCCGTAATCCATTCAGATTGCAAGCTATTTTGAGCAGGAACACACTCTAATGATGGGTGTGTACAGCACTCAGCACAATGGGGCTCCGATCTTGACTGGGATCTCTAGGTACTATTATAATATAGATAATAAAATGGTTCTGCTTCCAAGGGAGATACAAGCAAGTTTGGAGAGGAGGGGGAAGGACATTGGTAGTTTTGCCCCCCCGTCCAATTCTTTCTAGTCTGGTCTGGCCTTCAGATTCCTGCTCCTGTTTACCTGGAAGATTTTGCTTCCTCTCTTGAACTTCTGGATCCCAGTAACTGGCTGGCAGTTTTTCAGTGCCTGATGGAAGATAACATAAGGGTTGCACTCAATGCTCTCCTTCTCATCCTCAGAGACTTTATGGTATTTCTCAATCTGTGTCCTCTTGATGGCTTCTAGGGTCTAAATACAAACAGAAGGAAACAGATATTCATGCTCCTCAGACTAAAATTGTCTTCCCTACAGGATTTACTCCACTCCAGAGTGAAGTTAGAATCAGGACAATTTTAGACACACCCTTCCTTCAAATCTAGGCTATGGATGATTCTCATAAAACCCTGTTCTCAGTTGCTTATAACTTTGCCAAATTTCAGTGGTTTTGGCTGAAATTTTTCACGCTGGGTGTCTGCCCCAGCATGAATTTTTTGGCAAAATTTTATCCTGCACAGTTCAGCCATTTCTGAGAACAAGCCTAAGGAAAAAACATTTTGTTAATGCCAAAAAAATTCTTGCAGTCTTTTCTTTAAGCTCTAATGTCCCCTGCTTTGGAACAGGGACTTCAAATTTGGCAGCTGGGTGACTTTGGATCAGGGATGTGCCTTTTGTCTTTCCTGTAAAAGTTCACCCAAATGTGGCTAATTTATAAACCACTGGGAAAAAATACAGTTTGCACATGCTCAGTAGAGACTTGCTAGAATTTAGCAACTAAATCCCATCTGGGCTAGGCATGCTCTTAGCCCAGGAATGAAGACAACTTTCCCTGCAGTTGCTGCTGTGGTCTATGCCAGGGCTAGGTACCAGAACTGAAAGCATGAAGCCTGTGTATCCTGTACTCTTAATGACCCTGCTTGGCCCAGGCAGCATGGAGAAGATAGCTGCCTGAGTTGACTACAGAGGGAACAAGCTGCTGCACAGGCAACTTTACTTGTGACATTTCATCACTTTTGGGTGCTTCCCTTTGCAAGCCCAATGATGTCAGTTTAATGCAGTTTTTTTGGTGTGTTTTCTTTAAAAACATGAGTCCAGTCCTCACCTGTGTCATTATGGATCTGGCCAGCACTTTGTTTCCTCCCTTCATTATCATGTTGATGAATTTACTGCAAGCACAAAACCAAACATGATCCAATTGAAACTTTGGTTACTTTACCAGAGGTCCATAATTGTGTTGTCCCTATGATTAAACCTTGTCCCTCCTACATTTTGGGTGGCTGTACTCATCCTTAACCACTATTATTCAAAGGAGCTTCTCCATGAGAAGAGAGTAACCCAAACAGAGACTACAAAGAGTAACAGGAAGACAATGTGCAGCCTGGCAGATAACAGCTGATGGGGGTGGGCCACTGCAGTGGCTGTACTTCTCAATAGTGGTAGGCTCGGAAGCAGAGCCCTCAGTTACCTCCATCAAATACTATTTCATAACAGGAGCTATTTATTCAAATTTAAACAGCAAATCCCTATCCAGGTAGAGAGGTCACTAACAAATCTTGGCATTCAACTCATCAGCCTCCCTCATTCTAGAGAGGGAAGAGAGAATTCTGTGGACATGATCTGTTACGTGCTGGCCTCCAGCCATCAACCAAGGTTGTGGCTACTCGGCACCTCTGAGCAACAAACGAAACCCTCCTCCCACCAAGGTCAATGGCAAAACTCTCGGTGACTTCAAGGGATGCAGAACCAACCGCCCAGAATTCTTGGGAAACAATTGGCATTGTAATGGAGAAAACTGTATTTTCTGACCTGACTGTAGGGTCAAAGAACACAGAGCTGCTGACATTAGAAGGGGTGGCTTTTATGGGTTGGAGGGCTCTGAACTGCTGCTGATTTTTCTCCTCCTCAGACAGCTCCTCCAGGGGTTTGCGGTACTCCTCCTTGTTCACTATTGGTTCGAGGTAAATGGGGCCATACCGGCTCCCTCTCACCTGGATCAGTCTGCAAAGAGTAGTGAAGAGGCAAGTTGGCATCACTATATACAACATTCCTTAGTCTGGCTCACCAAATCCATCTCCAATGTTATGGAACAAGTCTCAGAAGACACTGGGAGGAAGACTGGTACTGGGGATACTCAGCCTTCCACCTTTATTAGCATGAATTATATTCCAGAAGGGTTCAGGGGCCCCAAAGCAGGATCAGAGCCCATTATGGTGGGTGCTGTATAAACACACTGTAAGTGAATCCATTCCTGAAAGAGACTGCAATGTAAACGGGCTAAAACTTCCCACATGCACAGCAAATAATGAACTCATGCTCACTCAAACTGCTGAATGTTAAAATAAATTACTAATAAGAAACCAACAAGAATATAGTGCCTCAACAGGGAAACGCATACTGCTCTCTTTCAACTGCCCACCTGAGCAGCTCCCAGCCAGCAATGGTGCCATCTCCCCCATTAGGATGTACAGAAGGCTCCTGAGTGACTGTCAACCCTTTTCTGTGCAAGCACCAGGGATGCTAATACCACAAGTCCTAAAACCTGAAAAGAATTTTCAGGGACTGATACTGTGAGGTGCCAAGTGCCATCACCTCTTGTTGGCTTCAATACAAATAAACCTTAGTTAAAGAGTAATAAGTCATTTTAATATTTTTGAGAGTTGGGGAGAGGAGCATTTCTTATGAACAACTCATCTGTAAAAGCAAAAATTACATAGATGTACTTTGTTCAGGGGTCCTAAACAGGTTGCTTTCCCTTTTGTTACTAATAATAGGGAACTATGGGGTTTCTTTGGAGGTATACACGTACCTCTGGATCCTACTGCCAAAGCATGCAACATGAATAACGTATCCATCATACAATCCACAGAATATTAAAGGCCAAAAGGTTCAATTCTAGGAGCAACTTAAGATTCTGGTCCCTTTCAACTTCAATAGAAAATTAATCGAACTCATTATTTAAAGTAGGCTACATGTGTGAATGTTATTATAGTAATTAAATGTATATACAGAAATGGCAGTAGCAAAAAATACAACTGAAGTTCAAAGAAGACGTTAACAGAGGTGGCAGTCCTGAGCTTTTAACTTACAAATCAGTCTCCAGCTCAGTAATATGTATTTTGCTTTGATTACAACAGTCCTGCAGTCATCTACAAGTTTGTTATTTACCGAACTTCACAAGAGGGCACAATGCTTTACAGACAAATACAGATACAACACACCTACCTTCAGAACCAAAGATCCCAGTTACCCTTTGAAATCAAGTCTCAATCCTGCAACTGGATCAGCGTGGGTGCAAGTTTCCACCCATGTAAAACCCAGTTGCAGGATGGAGCACTAAAACCAGGCCAAAAATACAGTGAAATGACCCACAGGTAAGGGAAGTGCCATCCGCAAGAGAGGGTGGGAAATAAATGTTTTTGGGAGCACCATTCCTCATAAGTGAAACAAATATCTAGGATTTCCTGGTTGTCATTGGGCTGCCCTGACTGCCCAGCCACTGTAGAGCTAGAGCTCAGAACAGGCCCCTGCCACATAAACTAACGCTGAATCTATTTTTTTTAAGTTGTTAGCCGTATAGGGCCAATGACACATCACAGCAGTGCTGCCGCCATCGCTCACTGGACGCACAGCCACGGACGGGCTTTCTAAGGAGACGGTCCAAGGAGGGATTTAAAGCGAAACCCTCACGAGCGGGACGGGGCAAGACCAGAGTCTTGGGTGGCAGCCCCAGCCCCCACGGCACCGCGCGCCTCAGCCCCCCGCAGGATCCCCGGGCGCGTGGCTGGCCTGACACGAGCGGGAGCAGCGAGCGCCGCCGCCAGCTCTATCCTTACCCGGGGAGCCAGGCCCGCGCGAGACCGGCCAGCGACCCAAGCCGCCCCGCCATGGGAGCGGCCATCTTTCATCCGGGCACCGCCAGGCGCCTGCGCAGGACCCCGCACGCGAGGCTGCCCCGCCCGTCGCCTGCCTGGTTCTGCCCTCTGGTTGCCTGGCAGCGGCGCGCGGGATTCCTGCCCCGCCCCCCAGGCGAGCGTATCCGGCGGGCTATTGGCTAAGCGCCGCCTGCCTCAGCTCGGGCCCGCCTTCCCCCGCCGGCCGGGGCTTGCCCCTCCCCCGCCGGGCCCGGCTCTCGCGCGGCCGGGGCGGAGCCTCTGCCAGCAGCAACATGGCGGAGGCGGAAGGGGAGAGTCTGGAGTCCTGGCTGAGTGAGTGACCGACCGACCCCTCCCCCGCCCGTGTCCCCCCTTCCGCCTCATCCCTCTCTGCTGCCCCAGCGCCGCCCTCCTATCCAGCCCGGCCCCGCCCCTGCCCCTGCCCGCGCGAGTCGGCTGCCTTCGCCCCCGGGGTCCTGCCCCGTTTGCCCCCTTGCCCGGCACTCATGGCAGCGGAAGGGGCCGTGGGAGGTCCCCGGGCCCAGTCCCCCCATTGACCCGCCCCTGACAGGTGTGTGTCTCTCCAGCGAGGGAGATGCCACCGCCTGCCCTGTCCCCGGGTTCATCGCCCCGCCGGGCCTTTCCTGCTGTCCAGCCTGCACCTGCCTTGCCGCGATGTAGGCCCATTGCTTCCGGTCCTGCTGTCGGCGGGGAAGGAGAACAATTCCTCTCCCTCCTCTTCCTGACAGCCTTTTCTCAGGGCCCCGCTCAGGCTCCTCTTTTCCAGACCAAGCAAACCCAGCTCTCTCCATCTGCCTTCCTCAGCCAAGTGTTCCAGACCCGGGCTCCTTCGTGTTGCTCTTTGTGGGCTTTCTCCTGCAATGAGGTGCCCAGAACTGGGGACAATACTCCAGCTGAGGCCTAATCAGGGTGGAGAAGAGCGGGACAGTTACTTCTGGAAGGACTCTGCTCAACCTGCCCTGCACCGCTCCCTCTCTCCCTTGCCAGTCTGCCATGTCTCTACCTTGTCCCCACTTGGTTTCTGCTTGTTTTTTCTCTCTGCCTGGCTTTCTTCCCCATTCTCTGTCTACTGCCGGCCCCTTCCCGTCACTCCTCTGCTCAACTGTGCTGTGCAGCCCTGTGGCTGAAAGGGATTGCATGCTTAAGGATAATGCCAAGGGGGAAGTTACTTTCTGCCAGGAATGGAGGGATTGTTATGTATTCAAGCTGTTGGAGAATGATTCTTTTTTCAAAAATTTCACCAAAAATAACCTCTCACTGGGCATTCATCATGACTATGAGTGAGGTAGAAACCCAGAGCTGTAATTGCAGTGGGCACAACAGCTGGTCTGGCCTGTTAACTGGTGATTCATTGGTGAACCAGGGAAGCTCTTTACTCATTCCCCAGCTGCTCCAAATTATCAGTCTCTGCTAGAAAAAGTCAGCATCCCCCTCTTCTCTACATTTCCTGTGGTTTGGATTCTCATTTGCTAGGTATACTGTACTAGGTGGTTGCACAATCTGTAGCTTTTGTAGACCGAGATCCTTGCTTTCCTCCATGCCCTTCCACAAGCACCTTGTGTGCTGCCTTCTCATCCCTCTCTATTTCAGGGATTCCTGCAACCCCCTCTTGCTAGGGGCTCTATGTGTGCCCTCTTGTCCCCCATTCATCCTATGCTGCTCCATTCCCTTCCATGTGAGATGCTTAGTGTATTCCCCTGTACTGACCTTCTGCTTACCATTATTGTTTCTGTCTTGGAGGTTCATCATTCAGAGTGTCAACATGTTAAATGCTATTGGGAAGATGGGCAGAGATGAGAGTGAGGAGAGAGTTTTGCTGGAAGCTGTTAACTAGTGTCATCAACTGGTTCATGGACAATTACAGAGGTGGTTGAAGCAGCTGGATCTATTGAGGAGCTGCAAAGGGCTCTATGTACCTCCAATTTCCTCCTTCTCATTTTCTAGTTTTTGCCTGAAACAATGGATTCTGCCCATTGATGCCTAAAACATTTGCTGAAAATTTGGAATAGATTAGATGCACGATTCCCTGCATAGCAGGGAAATACTACCAAGTACTACCAAGTTGATTGTAGGACCTCCCTGCCATTAGGGACAAACAAGTGCCGTCGAGTTGAATATAAGGCTTTGCTTGCCACTTAAGTGCACTTTGTCTTAGTCCACACCTGTAGGAATTTCACCCTGAAATCAATCATGCAGTAGATGTACTGTAGCAGCCATGTTGCTTCCAGGATATTAGAGAGACAAGGTGGGTGAGATTATATCTCTTATTGGACCAATGTCTGTTGGCGAAAGAAACAAGCTTTCGAGCTACATAGAGCTCTTCTTTAGGTCTATATGGCTCAAAAGCTTGTCTCTCTCACCAACAGAAGTTGTTCAAATAAAAGATATTACCTCATCCACCTTGTCCCTCTCTGATGTATTATACATTCATGATCCATGGGTAGGGGTAACCCCCGCCTTATTCATAGCTGTTATTTCACAGCAGGCATTACAGGCGTCAGATGAAAGAAATAGCTTTTGCCTTTTAAAAAGATGTTATAACAACAACTAAGAAAGGCTTCAATATGTGGAATCATATTTTTAAGGACAAGTTACTCTATTCACAGGATAATGGATGTTCTGACTGTCTTTTTGTCCTGTGTTTGTACAGTGCCTAGCACAATGGGATCCTGTCCCATAACTGGTGCTTTTAAGGTGCTGTGCAATACAGATAAATAATAATGGTAATCATTAGTTTTTCAGTTGTCCAAAGAATGGGGCTTCCACCACTTCCCTTAGGGAGACTACTCCACAAGCCAATAGCTCTTACAGCCTATATTTTTCCCTTTCTTGATATCATCCCCCACTTTATTTACGTTACCCAGGGGCCTAAAGGCCCCAGCCTGGAGCCACTACTGTACAAATGTACAACAGAACACAGTCCCTACCCTAAAAAGTTTACAGTCTAAAATTTCTCATAGTTATACCAAGTTAGCTTAAGTAATTCCCACTGTGGTGTTTACACTGTTTAAATAGGTGTAGAATGTTATCTATTGTCTCTGTAGTTACGTCAATTGTTTTTAGCTCTTAATTTTAAGACGTTGAAAGTTGAGGAACTGGGGTGCTATGACTCGGTCACTAACAACCATACAGGACGTATCATTAATTTCTAAGAGCCTGGCTCGTAGGGGGGTGACACATTTTTCATGGGATGTAAGTGGGTTTGAAAGGATTAGATTTTTATCAGTAAATGTTGATTTCATCTCACATGCACAGACTGACAATAATTGGATAATAATTGAAATTTACAGAGCGGCCAAGTAAGAAAAATACCGTTTGCCACTTCATAGAGTTGTGATGTTGAAACGCGCATTTTCACAATGACAAAACTTAAACTTTTTGAATGGCACTGTCTACTGTCTTTAAATAATTATTGTCTGACCGCCTCAGAATTTCCCACAGCTATGAATATTTAAATCGATTAAAAATAAAAAAGTTTAAAAATAAACATCAATATTATCTGTCTAAATTATCAATCAAAATAAAAATTGAATATGCCAAGCATAGACCATAAGACTTGGGTGTTGCCTCCTAATTTAAAGAAAAAAGTTATGCTTGATCATTGGTACAGTGACTCATGCTGGGGTGATTCTAGAATCCTTTAATAAAGGAGAGTAGATAATTTGTTTTCCATTGGCCGTTGAAGAAATGCATGCGTGTCAGTACGGGAAGTCTGGTGTCTTTGCCAAATGAGACAAACATCCTCAGGGAACTCGAGTCTGGGGAGGAATAGGTTACAATTGAGAAATACAGCGTAGATACCTAGTTCCAAAAGGGTAGCCGTGTTAGTCTAGTTCAGCAAAATGAACAAGGAGTCTAGTTTAAAAGACTTAAAAAATTTATTTATCGCATGAGCTTTCATAGGAGAAAATCACACTTTGTCAGATGCTTGAAGATGGAGAACTACAGATGAAGGGGAGGTAGATACCTGTTATCTTGAGGACTGAATGCCTTTCTGTTGGCTAAAGATGAGGGGAATGTGTGCCTTTGTATCATTCTTCACTACATCATGGTAATTTTGTGGGTTTGGGAGTGGGAAACTCAGGATGCTGACCTGCTTCGGCTGTTTTTCTGATAACTTTCCATCAAAAAAAGGAGAGTTGTGTTTGATGCGAAACTAGAGGGTTTGCACTCATTGTGTCCTCATTGAAGGAAGGGGCAGAATCCATATAGTGGTACAGAACAACCTCCTACATCAAGGAGAGGATAGAACATGTCTTGTATTACCAGGAATTTCCCTAATCAATGGTACTTGCCCTTCATTTGAGCAATAGAGCCATTCTGGCATCAGAGGGGAGTCAGAGAGACAAGTTATTCTCCTTTCCTCACACGACAGTGCTTCAATATGTGCTGACTCAGCTTCTTTATCCTCTCTTCCCTCTGGCTTCTGGGTTGACAGGGAAGCAACCCTGCTCTTCCTCTACTTGCATGTGGGTTCACATCATGTTGTTGTGGAAAGGGGAAGCAGTGGTTAAAGTATAATTTGACGGGCCCCGGAACCCTCCTAATCTCCGGGCCCCCTTCCCGTGTTGTCCAGGCCCCCTACATGCATGTGTGGGTCCCAACCCAAGTAGGCATTTGCAACCACTTCTCAGTACAATATGCCTCGGTTATCACTCCATAAACATATTTATAATTTTATATGGCATTTATGTCTATATCAATTATTGTCACAAACTAGCAAACACTGCATAACACAATAAGTATTGTGATCTTTATTGTCCTGATGTGCACAGTTCACTTCAATAAACGCAATGTCAAACTTGGAACACAAAAATTCCATTTCACTTTCACCAAATTCCAGTGACAGCTCTATAGTGAAACATGATGGGTCAAGTGCTTCAACAGCATTGCTTAGACATTTCTCTGAGTTTGGCAACAATTTAGCATTCATAGAGTCTGCTAAGGCCTGGTAAAACTGACATATAGAAATTTCAATTTGCTTGCCAGCAATCACAGACATGTTTAAACATACACCTTTAAAGCAACCTCAGCAATCGCCTCACAAACCTCTTGGTAGAACTCTGAATCTCACTCTCTGTGAGCTATAAACACCTGAACTTGTCAACTTATCAACTTACTTGCTGTACATAATGTTACATCAGATTTTTGCAACACCAAGGACAGGTCTGCAAGTTCCTCCAGAGCATCAAGCATGAGATCCAAGTTTTTAACAAAAACTGGATTCTCCAGGTTTTTTGCCATGCCAGCAAACTTTGCTTTAACTTTCCCTTCTAGTGAGAAATCAGTTGATTTTTTTCAAGAAGTGGCTATGGAGGGCTGCATATGACTGCCAAACAACTCATACAGTGTGGCAGCTAGAGGCAACCCAACATACATCAAGTACACATCCAATCCTATTAAGCTGGACTTTCAGACCACTTGCACAGTCAGCCAACTCTCTCAAGCACTTTCGCAACTGACCGTACAGAGCATACAATGAATCCACAAATGATTTAAAGTGATTAACTTCACTGCAGCATTTGATAATATCAGCCATGGCCAATTCCAACCAGTGATTAAAACAATGCTCCCAGCTCGGCCCCGCCATTCCCCATCTGCTTCCCACCCGGCCCCGCAGGCTCCCCAGCCCTCCCATTCCCTGGCAGCTTCCTGGACTACCCCCCTTACCTGGCCGGAGCTGCAGGGGCATCCAGTTGCTGCTTGGCCAGGCCTCTCCCGCCCTGAGCACGCTCTGTCTGTGCGTGCTCAGGGCGGGATATTTGAAAACTCTCCAGACTGGCCTGGCCTGGCCGCTGCTCCCCACTGACCGGCCAGCTGCAGAGCAGTGCGGAACGTGCGTTCCGCTGGAGTTTTCTCCTCTTCTGGGCCCCGGGACGCTGGCCTGGCAAATTTGTGGGCCCCGGAATGGCGTTCCCAAGTGTTCCGGCATGCTATAACCTCTGAGGGGAAGGTAATAAATTAATCTCAATTGCATCCACATAGCTGGATCCTTTTGCTTAACGATCCCTTCTCCGTCTGGTGCTAGAGGCAGTGCGAGTGTGAGTGAGACAGACAGAATGAGAACACTAGGCATAGCTCTAGGGGCTAAGGATCCCAACTCAAGTCTTCAGCCTGGTAATGGGCATCTAGAATGTTGGTTTGTAAGTTTTCCTTGTTTCAGCAGAGAAGTAAAACAGTGGAAATATGAATAATTCATTAGACAGTGAATGTTTTCTCTTCCCAAGGGTTCCAAAGCTGTTATAAATCAGATTGGCACCCTTGGTTTACATCTAATAGTACAGCTGATCGTTACATCATTAGTGTTTCAGGATTTAAAACAGCAGAGGATGCTGCGTAGCTCTGATACTCAGATCAGGTATGAGATAACATTAGTCTGACATCAGATGTGACTCAAATGTTTCACGGTCTTAAAGCCAAAGGACTGGATAAGAGGTGGGATTGTGGTGAAGTGTTAGAGCCTTTTCCTCTCGGCGTTGCTTCAGATCTACCCAAGGCTGTTCAGGTTCGAGTACAGAGGTTTTCAAAGTCAGGGTCGGGACCCAGTGAGTCATGGGGCCCCCTGCTGTTGCCACCACCAAAAAACAAGAATGCATTGCTCAAAGATCTAATTGTTGGGTCACAGGCATAAATGATTTTTTTCAACTGGGTTCTGAGAAAAAAAGTGTGAAAATCACTGTCCTACTGGCCCAAGTGTTCACATGAAACCTGCCTCCACAATGAGTGCTGACTGGTCCTTGTTGGCAGTATTACCAGAGAGGCCAAGGACTGAGGAATAAACTCTCCTCCTAGAAGTGGTCCTTCCAAATCAAGGTTTGAGGCACATTAATGAGGCAATGGGGGAAACTTGTTCTGCCACAGACTGCACTTTACGGCTATGTCTACACTGGCAAGTTAATTCGAATTAAGGAAGCTTAATTCGAACTAACTTAAGCCATGGCTACATTAGGCTTTAAGGGCTTCCTTAATTCGAACTAATAAATTCAAATATGCTATTCGAACTAAGGGTTCATTCGAACTAGTTCGTTTGAATTAACCAATGTGGCCATGTTAGTTCGAACTAATTGCTTAGTTTGAACTAACCAGCCCATTGAACTCAATGCAATTCGCTAATTTGAACCATTCATGGCACTTGCTTAGTTTGAACTAAATTTTGCTAGTTCGAATAAAGTTAATTAACTAACTAACATTAGTAAGTGTAAACATAGCCCACCTGCTCTGTAGCCAGAGGATTTTAGTCTCCAGGTCCTGGACAGAATTTCTAGTAAAGCACATGAACTTCTACAGATAGGATACCATACAGATACCATATTGATATGAATAAGGGGTGATTTCCTTACATGGACTGGAATCTCCCCCTCATGACATCTCTCTTCTTATTAGAATTGACTATGTGAGTTTTGAGTATGAAAGGAAGAGTCTTGTGAGATGCCTCTGTCTAAGCCCAGACTGCAAATATTCACCCCTTTGAGATTCCAAGCGTTTTTGGGACAAGTCATTCGAGTTAAAAAACAGAGCAGCTTTAAAACCAGTGACAACAGGGGAAACGTCATTTATGTTTCATTGCCCAGATCTCCTTCCTGGTGTCAGAATGCACAGCCAGCCGAATGTCCATTGGTTGAAAGGAATGAGTTGTTTTGTAATAATGGAATATCCCGTTGTGCAAAGGACAGCACAAGATGGTGGCATTCGCAATGGGGGGTGCTTAGGGACACTGAACCATGCAGAATGCTGATTTGCTTGCACAGAGGTAACTTAGGCTATGTACACACTACCATTTTTAACGCGCAATAATCCTCTTCCGCATTAATTCTCCCGTGGCTGTTGTTGCGCGAGATCGCGTACACACTATGCTTGCTCTAACGGAACAAAGCCCCCCCCCTTCTGAGCGCAGTCCTCCAGGAAAGCGAAGGGGATTGTGGGTACGTATCCCAGAGTCCCCAGTATCATCTCCCGTGGTGCATTCCGCTACTGACGCTACCCAGCGGTTGCCAATAGCAACGAGCGCGAATTTCAAATTGAAGCAACCTTCTTCTCGGCACTGCCTTTTCAGAATCGACATGGATTCAGCTGTGATCTTGAATGCTGCCTTCAGCATTGTGAACACAGCCCAGATTCTGTTGCGGTTTGCCTTTGGCTATGATTCGGAGCATGACACGGATGACTCGGTCTCGGATGATGACAGCATTGAAAACCAAACGGACATTCTGATCAGTTTCGCGGACCAGCAACACAGCCTGAACCGCCGTGTTTGGTCCCGGCAGACGAGCACAGACTGGTGGGAACGAATCGTCCTTCAGCTGTGGGATGATGATCAGTGGCAACAGAACTTTAGAATGCGGAAAGCCACATTTATGGAGCTATGCCAGGAGCTTGCCCCTGCCCTTCGATGCAAGGACACGAGGATGAGACCCGCCATGACCGTGGAGAAGCGTGTGGCTATCGCACTTTGGAAACTGGCGACTCCAGACTGCTACCGCTCGGTCGCAAACCAGTTTGGGGTTGGACGCTCGACCGTTGGAGTGGCACTGTCACAAGTATGCAGAGCCATCAACCGTATTCTGCTCAGGAGGATGGTGACCCCGGGAAACGTGAGGGAGATCATCGCAGGATTTAATGAGTTGGGCTTCCCGAACTGTGGGGGTGCAATAGATGGGACTCACATCCCTATTCTCGCTCCCGACCACCTTGCCTCTGAATACATCAACAGGAAAGGATACTTTTCGATGGTTCTACAGGCACTGGTGGACCACCGTGGTCGCTTTATGGACATTAATGCTGGCTGGTCTGGAAAGGTGCACGATGCACGCATCTTTAGAAACTCTGGACTATTCAGAAGGCTACATGCTGGCACATTTTTTCCAGACGAGAAAATAATTGTGGGCGGTGTAGAGATGCCAGTGGTGATACTTGGGGACCCCGCCTACCCACTGATGCCATGGCTCATGAAGCCGTACACCGGGAAGTTGGATCCTGACAAGGAGCGTTTCAATTACCGGTTAAGTAGATGCAGAATGGTTGTGGAGTGTGCCTTTGGCCGTTTAAAAGCGCGCTGGAGAGCTCTGTATGGCAGGCTAGATCTCCACGAGGACAGGATCCCATTAGTTATTTCGGCTTGCTGTGTTCTTCACAGCATCATGATCACAGCATGTGAAAGCCGGGGGGAGAGATTCAGGAACTCTTGGACCACTGAGGCACAACGTCTGGAAAATGCCTACCAGCAACCAGACACGAGGGGTATCCGGGGGGCGCAGCTAAGGGCAGTTCGCATAAGGGATGCGTTAAAAACCCATTTTAGTACTGTTGGTTAAAATTGTACCTTTGAATATAGTTACTAACCATTTCCTATATGTTTCAACTGTTAAAAATTAAGCTTTAGAAATTTTGTGTTTTTCCCCTGTAAACATTCATTGAATCAAAAACCGTTAATGTTAAATTAATGAAACAAATAAAGAAAGTCTGATTAAGTTTAACAAGGATTCAACTTTATTTAATTAACATTGATCAAAACTCGGGTTTGAGGGGAGTAGGGACTAAAGGTGGGTGTAGGTGCGGGACTCAACTACATATGTTGGGGGAGGGGTTCTGTTAGGGTTACACCATGGATGTCCATGGTGGTCTAAAAACTGTCTGGGGGGGGAATGTGGCGTGGATGCACTGAAAGGCATATGAGGCTGATGATGGGGGGTGCGAGCCTGTAGCAGACCGACCATGGTCTTGAGGAGGTTGGTCTGCTCCTGCATGATGCCTATCAGGGCATCCTTCTGCTGCTCTCTCCTCGCACTGCTCTGTCTCCTGTCCTGCCTGCACTGCCTCCTCCATTGCCTTGTCTCCCTCGCAGAAGCCTCATGGAACTGCATGAGCTCCTGGAAGACGTCTTCCTTGCTCCTGCGAGGCCTCCGCCTTATCCTCCTCAGACGCTCAGCTGCAGCTGTAGACTGTCCACCGAAGGTCATTCCTGTTCAGATATGAAAAATGTAGAATGCCGCTATTGTTCTCGCCACGGTCAGGAGCAAATGATGTTGTTCTCCCCACACATTCCTTCAATACACAAGAGGGGACCTATGGGGGGGCGGTAACAGATTTCCCAAAGCTTGGTACGGGTTGCAGAGCTAGTACAACGGAGAGTTGACTATTGCCACACCAAGTTCTGATCCCGTGCCCGAGATGGCTGAAATAGAGGCAGATCTCACACTGCTTAGAGTGCCTCTGCAAGCGAGAATGCATCTCCTTCATGTTGCCGACTTCAAGCCGGGACCTTACGCTGCAGGACTGTGCGCAGCAATGTTGCCCGCAGGAGTGCTTGCGAGTCTGAAAGGAAGAGTGTCCCTGAATGGTGGAGTGCAAAGGAATGCTCTACCATGTAATTTCAAGAGAAGACTCTGGAAATATTTGGATGACGCGTTCAGTGAGTTGAAAGGGAACGACTACTTGGAAATCGAGGCATACATCGATGACCTTTTTAAGTAATGCTAGTAACACCTTTACAGTTCTGTAAGGAACAGAACTGAGGACACCGAAAACAAAAACCCCTTGCAAAAAAACCATGTCTACGCTGAGCTGTAGCACCTAGAATAGAGGACATTGCGAACGGGACTTACCAGAGCTGCCTTCTGATGATTCCTGGGTAGGCGTGGAGAAGGAATCAGTGGAGCTTGTTTCTGGCTGGGTGGAAAATAACTCCTGGCTCCCCGGGTCAGTGGCTCCGTTCTCTCCGTCCTCGTAGTCTTCTTCTTCTGATTCCTCGTCCACAATTGCCTCGTCGCCTTCTGCTTCCTTCTCTGTTTGGGGTGCAGTCTCCGAGGTGTCTACCGTGCAGTTCGGGGTGGTTGTGGGATCGCCGCCCAGGATCGCCTCCAGCTCCTTATAGTACTTGCACGTTGCTGGCGCGGAGCCAGAGCGCCGGTTAGCCTCTCTGGCTCTGTGAAATGTTATCCGCAGCTCCTTCACCTTTGCCCGGCACTGCAGGGTGTCTCGCTCGTACCCCTTTTCGGTCATGGCTTTGGATATTTGACCGAAAATGTCAAAATTCCTCCGGCTGCCACGTAACTGTGACTGCACGGCGGACTCTCCCCAGATGCCGATCAAGTCCATCACCTCTGCTGCTGTCCAGGCTGGAGCTCGTTTGCTGCGGCGCGACGACATTGCGAGCGAAGCACACAGAGGCAGCAGCACCGAACAGCGAGGCAGAAGGGAGAGTGGTGAATTCAAAAATTCGCGGGACAGAAGAGGAGGTCGGGAAAAATGACGTCACAACGATAGAGTACAGGCGGAAGTGCAGAAGGGATGGAATTTGAATTGTGGGCCATTTCCGTTATATTCACATTGCGCGATAAGCGTACACACACTGGCCATCGCGCAACAACTATTCCGCGTTAGCAGCAACCACGCTCGTTTAGGTGGTTTACATTTTGCGCAAAAAGAAGGGACTTAACGCGGAATAACTGTAAGTTGTGTGTGTACGCTCTGTTTGTTATTGCGCATTAAAGGGCTTTATCGCGCAATAACTTTGTAGTGTGTACAAGGCCTTAGGCTGTCTTGTAAGCCTGGTTTTTCACGCTGCTGTCGTGTTTAGAAATCAGGGCATGGTAATCAGAATTTAGTGGTAAGTGTTGTTAACAAATACTTTGCACTTCAGCAAGTGCATTTTTTAACAAGACTGTCTCGAGCTTAAAACACAGCTTTGCAGGGTGTGCTCTTTGCTCACCCATAGCTCTGTGGAAGCTACGGTGGCTCTGCCCGGGCACAGGGATCTATCTACATGCAGCATCTCACAAGATTAGAGCCTGTGAGTGTTTTTCTGAGGATAAAGCAAAGTCAAGCGACTACTGTAAGAATTAGAGGGGTAGCCATGTTAGTCTGTATACAGCAAAAAATGAGAGTCCTGTGGCACCTTAAAGACTAACAAATTTCTTCGGGCGTAAGCATCTGACGAAGTGGGTTGGAGCCACGAAAGCTTTTGCCCAAAGAAGTTTGTTAGTCTTTAAGGTGCCACAGGACTCTCGTTTTTTACTGTAAGAATACCACAGTAAGAGGATTTGGATGCACTTAAAACAGAAGTTTCATTGCAGCCATTTGACAACTGTTGTATTATGCCAGTGCAAAGGTGGAAGGATGTGTTTTAATGCTGATATTTAATGACAGTTTGCAATGTAGTGTGCACTGAAACTTATTATTTTACAACCGAGGCCTGTGGCACTCAGGACTCTGTTGTTTTTCTGCAATAGACTAACACAGCTACCTCTTCGGAACTTTATTATTTGATATTTGCATTTAAGATTACGGTACAGGTACATTTACATACGTTCACTGTGGTTTGATGTGCTGTATTTCAGCTGATTTTGGAACATTTTCTTTTGCCTTGGTATTAATTCCTGCTGTTGATAACTTAGTCACGGGTGCGGGGAGAGGAGGGAGAAAGCCAGATTGGTAATGCAAAACTGTAGCATATTGTCCTTGTCCCTGCAACAAACTTCTGAACTACTACATCATGTCTCAGTCAGCTGTGCTGTAAAATTAGGTTGAAGAGAGACCTCAGCCGTGACCACTGAAAACCCAGTGCTGTATCTGAGTTGACCTATCTGGAGCAGATATATTCTTAACACAAATAGATCTTGATAGCTTCATTATTCTGCAGTTTGCTTCTTTTTGAACTAGGGAGTATCCCAAAGTAAGGTCTTGGCCAGAGATGTCAAATACGTGGCCCGCAGTCCACTCTGCTGTGGCCTGCACTTGGGGAGCAGGCCCAGCTGGCGTTGGCAGGGGGCTCAGCCGGCCTCAGGGCCAACCAGAAGCTGCGCTCTGCGTGGCACTCTCGCCCCACCCCCTGGCCGGCTGGTCAGCCCCATGGGGCAAAGAGCCAGTGATGGCTACTGTGCCGTGCAGCCTCTTTGGGGTCAGACCAATTCTTCCCCCTATCCCTCCCTCCCATGTTGGGTGTTGGGTTCAGGGGCTCCAGGCCAGCCGGCTCTGTAGAGGAGGCCACTGGGGAGCTGCGCTGCTGCACGGTGGGGAGGAGGTAGCCAGGGGGGCTGCACTGCTGTGGGAGGACACTGGGGGTCTGCACTGCTGGGTGGCTTTGGTGGAGTAGCAGGTGGGGCGCATGGGGACTAGCATGGGAGGTGGGGGTCTTAGGGGCAGGGAGGGGTGAGCAGCCCACCAGTCTGAGCTGCTGGCCCCCAAGGCTAACTAACTTTGACACCCCTGGTCTTGGCAAACTGGATTAGGCATCTCATTTCTGGTAAGAAACGCAAAGGCATTTTAACTAATTCTCTGGTATTCCAAGAACAAGGCATCACAGGTGAAGGATCTATGTACTGAGTTAAACTCCAGATCCTGCAATGTATACATGTGCAAAACTTCTAGGGATTGCAAAGGGAGTTTTGCATACAACAGGACGGGCCCTAAGTAGTTCAGTATTATAGCTGGAGGAAGAGGAGGGAGAGGGCCAACACTGTTGTAAGCCTGCCTTGCTGGGCTGTATGAGGTTGTTCTTTTATAAACACCTAGTAGAAGATACTGAATCTGTAAGAACATGAGCTTCATTGTCTGGTTCTGCAATGAGCTGTGTTAAGTCTTTGCTAATTTTGGAGTGGCTTGACTTGACTTTGAGACTCCTTCCCACCTGAGCACCCACAGATGTATTGGAGAAGAAATTGTGAAACTCAGTTCTCATTTTTTATGGGCATCAATCGATGTTTCTTCATCGGAAAGGTCAATTATTCTGCTTCGTCTTGTGCTTTGGTAATATGTGTTCTCTTCTCTTACTAAAGATAAAGCCACCAACCCGTCTAACAGACAAGAAGACTGGGAATACATCATTGGGTTCTGTGACCAGATCAACAAAGAACTTGAAGGGTGTGTGTTCCAAGTCAGTCAGACTTTGTATTGTAGTTTAACATTCTCCATTGAAACAAAATGATATTGTTAAAGTTAATTAATTAATTAATGTAATTGATTACGGTAGTTAATTGGTAATGTTTCATGTGGTATGCTGATATTACAAGGAAAACATGAACATAAAGGAAGCAGGATAACATGGAAGGATATAGCAAAACTCTGCTCTTTTCTTTGAAAAGCAGCATGATCTGAGTGCAGGATTGGGTGCCAGGAAAACGTGAGTTCTAAATCTGTCTTTGACACTGACTGCTTCTCCGGCCTTGGGGATCTTTCCTAACCCCAAGCCGCTGTTTCCCAATCCGTAAAGTGGGGATGAGAACCCTTACCATTTATGTAAGGCTTTACATCCTTTAGAAACATTATAAACAATAATTAACAAATCCTCATGAGTCATAGCACTCCTGCAAAGTAGGGAAGTATTATTCTACTGCAGATAAAGTAAAATGAGGCTCAGAGAGGCCACACCAGGAGTTATTCAGTAAAGCAGGATTAGAACTCAAGAATTCCTGGCTACCAGTTCTGAACACAGCCCACTAGACCAGGGGTCTCCAACCTTTTGCCAGAAGATGGCACAATGGTCACAGTTTTAACTGCATCTACCGTTTGGAAACAAATGTTAAGAGCAACTGTTCAAGCCTCTATCGGTCACAGTCGACCGGTTGGAGACCACTGCACTAGACCATGTTCCCCTTTTACATCTGTAAATATCACAGGTACGGTGAGGATTTTTTTTTGTTGAAGTGCTTTGAAGATGTTAAGCTGTAGAATGGCTAAGTGGCATTTCCTTTATTTTTGTGAGCCCATATTTGTCTAAACAGAAGATTTTGTGAAAGATTAAACAGTTAAAAAAAATCCCTGTGTCCGTTTCATTTATAATATGGCACTTTGGTTTGTTTCAGTCCACAGATAGCCGTGAGACTCCTGGCTCATAAAATCCAGTCACCCCAAGAATGGGAGGCAGTCCAGGCCTTGACAGTAGGTAGTCCTTCCCTCCTCTCTCCAAATGCAGCGCCCCACTGGTGTCTTCAGCATAGACTGTGAGAGGCAGGTGATCCATAGTGTTCAGTGGGGTTATCTAATACCATCATTCCCACGCTCACTGATATTGATGCAATCAACTCCTTAATTCTCCTCTGCAAGGAGGTGGAGACTGAGAAAGAAGGCTATTTGCCTCTTGTAACTTAAGCATGCTGTTAGTTTCCTAACTGCATTGGAGCCAGGAAATCTGTTTCACTCTAGGTCCTTTTGTTTGTTATCTTCAGGGAGTTCTTTCTTCACCACTGCCATCCCTCCACAGAAGATGGCTCCCCAGCGTGCTCTGTCGAGATTGGGGAAGCTTCCTGCTTTGATAATGTTTCACAGTTAAAGAAGTGGGGGTCAAGCCTTGTGTCTTTGGGTAGACGTTCCTCTCTCTCAGTGAAATGTGACCCTTACCTGTCACCTCTTCTAGTAGTGGCCCCCCTTAGAGAAAAGCAGCTGCATTATTTCTCTGGGTTTGGACTGTGTTGATTTTACCACTTGTTTCTGTTGCTTAAACGCAGGTGCTAGAAGCTTGTATGAAGAACTGTGGGAGAAGATTTCACAATGAAGTAGGGAAGTTTCGGTTTTTAAACGAGTTAATAAAAGTTGTATCTCCGAAGGTCAGTCTTTAAGCTATTTTCTATATGCCTGTATAACTTTCTGGCTTTTCTAGAACCATAAGCAGTTCCCAAAGAGTGCAGCCCTGTGTCTGGCTCACTGTGTGGATTAGTTTGTAGCTTTTGTTTACCATGTGTTTTACACGCTGGTTACTTGTCTGCTTGCTGAGAGAACTTTGTTTTCCGGTTGCTGGTGCAATACTTAACATTGCTCATTTCTTTAACATGACGCAAGGACTTTTGGACCTTGTGTTACTCATGTTTAAACATGAGCATCAGCCGGGAGGAAATGGGATTCAGTGGTTAGAACAAGGGACTAGGAGTTGGGACTCCTAGGTTCGGTTCCTGCCTTTGCTACTAGCTTCCTGCGTTGTCTTGGGCAAGTCACTTAATCTCTTTGTGCATCAGTGTGGCAAGCAGATACTACTTATATCTCTTATAGGAGTGTCAATGGGCTTGGTTAATGTTTTTAAAACATCCTGAGATTCTTTGGTGAAAGATGATGGCAACGTATCACCATCTCTATCATTTTGTTATGACAAAAACAACTGGAAATAACAGGAGGTCTCATCCTTCTTCCATTGACTTAATTGGGAGCAGGATTGGGACCAGAGCATCCCATTTGGCCTTGATATAAGGCCAAACTGAACTGGGCTCCTGTTGTCTCAGGCAGATGGAGATAAGATGATATTTTATCATGAAAAACAATGTAAATGTTACTTTGAAGCGTGTAAGGGAAGTCTTGTCTTGGCAAACTGCATCTTGAATCAGTGTAGTGATGATGTTCTTAGCCCACTGTGTTACGAGACTATATCCCAGACAGGAGAGTCAGGCTCCCATCTAATGTGAAAAGAGACTGCAATGAGCACCAATGAATTCCCTTTTGAGTGTTTGTTTGGGGGGTTTTTTTTAATAACAAAGGAGAGAGAGAAATTTACATCTTTTCCTTCCTTTTTTCCCCTCTCAGTACCTGGGAGACAGAGTCTCGGAGAAGGTGAAAACCAAAGTGATTGAGTTACTGTATAGTTGGACAGTGGCACTGCCAGAGGAATCCAAAATCAAAGATGCCTACTACATGCTGAAGAGACAAGGTGGGAATCTGCATTCCGGTACCCCACATTTTCAACAGGAATGTCACAAAGTGGGGGTGCACAAGAAGGCAGCCTCTGAATATCTGGGGGCAGGCCTGGCTCAGTCAGATGGCGGACAGTTCCCCAAACACTTTGTCTAAATGGGAATGTGACACCAGTTTAACTTAAATTGGTTTTTAAACTGATTTAGTTAGTGCAAACCCTGGTGTAGACGCTTTCAGTGGCTTATCTTGGTTTCGCTTAAACTGGTTCCTAATCAATTTAAGCTAAACAAACTTGGTTCACACCAAAATAAGAGCATCCACATGGCCTCTTGAACCAGTGTAACTAAATTGCTTTAAAATTGTACCTTAAACTACTGCGTACATGGAAAAAGTTGCATGGCCTAAAGTGCTCAAAAGAGATACTCATGGCTTCAGCACAGAGAACCTGCCCGCAGCAGCCCCCTTGCACATAGTGCACAGTTAGGGATTTTATGGTAGGGCCTGGCCCTGAAACATGACCTTTTCTCCACCTGATGGCTAGGAGTCTTTGAATTACCACATCCTGCATTATCATTCTCCGATTTTCTGTTCTGCCTCTCTTATGCTAAGAGGATACATGGCTTTTCATTTGCACAATGCAGGATTATGGGGGACCTTACACTGGGGCCCCCAGGCCAAGGTGAAAGACATAGTGGAGAGCTATTAAACACACTGGCTGGGTACAGAAAATGTAAGGATGTGACCAATTAACTTCTGGAGTGTTGGCCTTTCCTTAAGGAGAACATCCCTGAGTTCACAGATAACACGTACAGGGATTTTGATCCTGTATGAATGAATGCTCACTGAAACATTCTCCAGTCCCAGTGTTCGAAGAACTGGCTGCATGTTCTCTCTGAAACCAGTGTGAACAGCAGCGCTGCGCCTTCTCTGTGATGGTTGTATGCAGATAGTAGCGCTGTCCTGAGTGACTGCCTGTACAAACCTACTTCGTTTTCTCTTTTTCCTCTTAGGTATTGTTATGTATGACCCTATAATTCCAGTGGATAGAACTCTGATCCCCTCTCCACCACCTCGCCCCAAAAACCCTGTGTTTGATGATGAGGAGAAATCCAAGGTAAAGTGAAGGCTGGAATCTCAATACCCACCAACAAAACAAAACAACTTAAAGTAAGACTCTGAGGAAGTGCTCTGAATCAGCTCTTATCTGCTGGTAGGTGAGCCCGATTACACGTGGGCTGTGGGTTTGATTCTTGCCACTTGTGCCCTGATCTTGGGGACTCAGAGTCGAAAGCCTGAGAGACACCATCTCAGCCTGGCCATCACTAGTTGCGTCCTGCTGTAGAGGAGGGAGAGGGAAAGCTTTTTACTTTTATGCAGTTGGAGGAAGTCTTGTCTAGTATCAGAAAGTCTCCAAGATTCCAGTGTTCTTGTTCTGTACATGAATGAAAATCTGGTAATGTAACAGAAAACAAATAAGCAAATCTATGAATTACTTCTATGGAAGTTAGTGTAGCTAAAGAAGGCAACGTAAGCTGTTTTGCCCAAATTCTGCTTTCTTTGAACTGCCCACTTCCCTTTCTCCAGTGCAGCAGCCAGGAGATACATGATTGTTCTGACTTCATTTATTAAGAGGTTACTCTTTCCTAAAAAGATCTCTTCT
Organism: Pelusios castaneus; assembly: GCA_007922175.1. Classification (NCBI taxonomy): domain Eukaryota; kingdom Metazoa; phylum Chordata; order Testudines; family Pelomedusidae; genus Pelusios; species Pelusios castaneus. Next base: position 807,420 of record ML685815.1, on the reverse strand, counting down.
CTTCCCACAGCTTTTAGCCAAACTGTTAAAAAGTAAAAACCCAGATGACTTACAGGAGGCAAACAAGCTGATTAAATCCATGGTAAAAGAGGTAAGAAAAAACAATAGTTATTTATTTAAGAAGCCCCAGTCAGGGTGAACATTATTGTAAATTGTCATTTGTAAACATTTTAACAGTAGCTGGTGCATAGTTTAGTGACTCGTGAACGGCAGTGTCGCTGGAGTTGTTCTTTCACTCTCCAGTTGTATTGCCCTAGTTCAACTAATTAAACCAGCCTGCCCATCTGTGCTTGAGGCTTTGCAGCCGAATGAGGCATGGGGCTTAACAATCAGGTGTAGAACCTAGGGTTGCCAGTTCACACCCAGTCCATAGTACCTGAAAATTGATATTCAGTAGCTGTTGTGAAACGAGATTGTTGTTGAGTCTCACTCGGGTCCAGTTAATAGGAGTTTGCATCACAAAATCTCTGTAGTTGGTTTCCTTGTTGGAAGACATAGCAGAAAGCAAGAATCAAATGGGCCGTGGGAAATGAACTCCTTCCCACCCTCAAGGTGGCACTCTGCATCAGGGCTTGGTGAAGGGAAAGCTTGCCCTGCGGCTGTCTTTGTAGTATCTGATCTAGAGCACTGCCTGGGTTGTCAGTCTGGTACAAGCTGGTTACATGCACACATATATCCACCGACATATTTATGAATTTGTGATGTGTCCATCAACTCCAGTATCCAGGAGTCATGGAGGTCAAGTGGCACACTGTTGTTCTAGCAAGGAAAAATACAGCTTTTAATTTGAGGATAACACAGGTCACTGAAGTCTCTTTTCTGTATAAATTAACCCTGCCCCCATGCGACTCTAGGCATCACATTGGAAGTGTCTCCTTATCTTTGGTGTGGATCATGGATGCCTAATTAGAATGGATGAGAAATGTTCCGACAAAGTGTTTTTCTATTGGAAAATGCCAGTTTGTTGAAAGTGAAACATTTTGTGGAAATATGTTGATTTCAACAACATTTTGTTTCGGGACAAAATGGAACAGAGTATTCCAATGTTCCAATTCAAACTCTTCCCAATGGCATGTTTTCATTTTTCCATTTGTTTACTTTTTTTAAAGAAATTTATGTTGTGTAATATAAAATTTTAAAAAGTCAGAATTGAAACAAAATATTTCAGTTGACCCAAAACAATTTTGTTTTTACATTTCTTTCTGAGGATGTTTTGGATTTTCTTGGTTTTGTTCCATGTCAGGATAGGGTTTTTTTAATTGTGGAGTTTCCAGCAAAATAGAGAATCTATTTCCCACCCTCAGCTCTGTTTCAAATATGTATCAGCATTTCATCTGATGCAATTCACAGCTGCACTCCTGCTGTTGAGATCTTGTGGGGAGATTCACTCTGCTCTTTTTGTTTTGAAGGATGAGGCTCGGATCCAGAAGGTGACAAAACGTATGCACACCCTAGAGGAGGTGAATAACAATGTGAAACTGCTGAATGAGATGCTGGTTCACTACAGCAAAGAGGACTCATCGGATGCTGATAAGGAGCTCATGAAGGTGGGTACAAGCTCATCCCTCTTCATAGGAATCCTTCAGCATTTTCTTCTTCCATACTTTATAAAAAACTTCACCTTTGCACAAATTTGCAAATATGTAGAACAAAGGGATCAATAATATGAGGAGCTGTGATCAAAACTGAGGTTGATCTATGGGAACAATTAGCTGGAGATGATAAAGACTGTGCACTTAATGCCTTTCATTTGAAGGATTCAAAGTTCCTTGTAAAGAAGTGGGCACTATCCTTATTTACAGATGGTGAAAGTGAGCACACCAGAGGAACACAACTTGCTGCAATCACACCATTGATCAGTGGCAAAATCAGGAAGCCACGTTTTCAGATTCCCAGTCCCACTGGCCACGGTGCTTGTGCTAGAGAAACACTATGTTCAAATAAACTTAAAATCTCTGACCCAAACTACAAAGGTTTCCTTCTCTTTGAGGAAAAGCTTTTAGACAATATTTAATGGAAGGAGCACCAAGAAAACACTAACCAAAAAGGTCAATAAAGATTGGTTTAATTTCTTTAACGATACAGATCTCTAATCAACCGTGGCTGGACATGCTCATTTCACTCTATAACGTGAAAAATAAAAATGATACATACAAAAGCACATGAGGTAGCAATTAAAAAAAAAAAATTGAAACAATTGCCCTTCTTTGAACCCATCTCCACTAGAAAGGAGGTAGTGACCTGGGAGTTCACGGCCCACTCTCTGGACTGAAGACAGGAATTTGGGTTATGGCACAGGACAAGGATTAAGGAGATCTGAATTCAGTTCCCAGCTCGGACTTTGAGCATCATGTCGTTTCCTTGTGCCCAGTTCCCCATCTGTAAAATGGGGATGATAATACTTTTGTTTTCCCAATGTGATCAGAGGTTCTTCAGGGCAGGGAGTGTACAGCACCTAGCACAGTGATACCCCGTCCTCATTTGGGATCTTTAGCAGCGACTGTAGCAGAGCCGGTGATAAAAATAGTTCAGCATGTGGAATATAAAGACAATTAACCATAAATGCCAGTTGAATGGAGGACTGATAGTAAGGCCGGCAGCAACTCACTTGCCTGCCTTAGGTGCTCCAGAACGTGTCCTCCATGTGCCATGAGTTGCAAGTACAGCAAGATCTACAAAATGGTATCTCCCCCGGGGGCCAGACGGAATAGTCCCTTGGGCTGCCAGTTGGATACCGCATAGCCACTCAGGCATGCAGTGCATGCCTTGCATCCAGAGACGGCATGTCACTGGCTGATGCTCATCTGGATTATTCTGAGAATGTAGATCGAACTTGGACTCCTTACCCTGATAAAATGGTGACTAACCCCCATCGGTCTGGGGAAAGAGGCACTTGGTCATCCAGCTGGACCAGCACTCACATCAAGGGAAGACTCTGGGCCTTCCATGCAGATGAATCATTTGTGCTGACTGTAAGGTCAGGGTTGGCTGCTGTCGATGGCTTTTGGCATGGGCGGGTAAGACCTTTTCCCTCAATCTCTCTTCCTAGGAGCTCTATGAAAGGTGCGAAACCAGGAGACGGACGTTATTCAAACTGGCCAGTGAGACAGAAGATAACGACAGCACTTTGGGTAAAACAACCATCTTCCTTTTTTGGCAAGAAGGGCTTGAGGAGGCGTTTGCAGCCAGGCTGATGCAAGTGAACCGTTCATGTTACATTACTTATTTCTGTGCCGCCATGAATGCCAGTAACAGGCAGATTAACAAAAATTGGCCTTAAAGTGTACAGTCTAAATTAGAGCAGGGACCTGGCAGTAAGAATTGGTAGGGAAGGATTCTGAGGGCGAAACAATCTGAGTGAATACAAGGTAGGGGGACAGTGCTCTTAGAGGAGGGAAGTTGTCCCTATGGGAGGCTAACCGCCAAGTTGTTACTATTTATTACAGCTGTCCCTCAGGGCCGGCTGAGAATGGGGCCCCATTGTGTGACGTGCTGCACAGGCAGTCCCTGCCCCAAGGAGCTTGCAGTCTAAATAATGAATTGTTGTTGCTGATGAGTAAATAGTTGATTATTGAGTGTCCAAAGCCGTAGAGAAAGCAAGAGGACCAAAATCTCTCTTGTAGTTTCTGCCTTTCTCTCACATCTAGGAGATATTCTGCAGGCCAGTGATGATTTATCCCGGGTAATAAATTCCTATAAAAAAATAATCGAGGGTCAAGTCATCAATGGTGAAGTGGATATCTCTACATTGTCTACAACAGAAGGTGAGTAGCCTCCTCAACAGCCACCTGTTCTGTTCCGTTTTGAATCCTGCCATTTTGCATTTTCTCTTGTGAGGTCGTCCAATGAATTGCAGTAAAGGAGGACATTCTCAGCCTTTGGGGCTAAAATCTGCCCAAGCAGAAATGACAGATCAGCTCCCAAACCACTGCCATTGATGGATACACAGATGAGTTTATAATTCTGGCCACTGGCGACAAATGCTTCGATTTCAGAGCTGGCTTAACAACAGTGAAACCTTATGTGACGTTCTGTTACTAAAAGCTGATGTGGAATGCAACGTTTTCATTAGATTATTCAACGCTGCTGGCCATCTGAAGAGTTAAATACCAACAGGGCAGAAATTAGTGTCCATTTATTGTCCCAGCCTCATCTTTTTCTCTCTCTGCTTAAAAGTAAGATGGGGAGCATTATCTAAGGGAGCAGTGCATAGGATTGGGAGACATGAGCTTTGGGTTCTGTTCCTAACTCTGTCAACCACTCAGTGTGTGAATTAGGGAAATCCCTTATGCAGCAACCGTCTGCCTCAGTTTCTTCATCTGAAAAATGGGACTAACAATGCCCGCCTCTCTGAGGTCCCATGAGGCATAATTATTGTTTGGAAATCTTATTAAGATTCTTGGATGAAGAATGATAAAATGAATCATTCTACAGAGTGACACCCCTTATTGTAGGGAAGAACCAGGATATGGTTGTGATGAACATGAAGGGGACTCTGCACACAGAGAGATCATGGGAGTCTCTTTGGCTCCCTAGTTCCTTGATTGGCTACAACCCCTTGTGCCTATTGTCACCACACGGGGTCTCCCAAGTTCTAGCCAGAGCTAGGCAGGCATGGAAAGGATAGCTCCCTACGCTGCACACAGTACAAGGAGCGGAGAGAGCGGGGGCTGGATCAGGCTCCTCTTTTTATACAGAAGTTTCCTAAGTGTCCATCTCAGTAGCAGTTAAACAATAAATACTCCAGTGTAAAGCATCTAGATTTCCTTTCCTGAAGAGTCAGAAGTCCTGGTTAAAGGGGAACGCCCCCTTCCTCAAACCTCTGATCACGTTGCATTTGCATCGTTCAGAGCCTTTGCCCCAGCGGATTGCAGTCCCCATTATAACTTTTCTCCCCATCACTGCAGAGAGTGAGCCCACCAGTAATTTCAACACGCTCATTGACCTCGCTGGCATGGACGTTCCCAGCACCCCATCGCCCCCAGTGCCACCTGCAACACTAATGCCAGCACAAGCCTCATCGGAAATCCCCATCCTCCCCCCTCCTCCCCAGAAGTCTGGTCACTCGCGGAGCCGCTCCTCCAGCCAAGTAGAAGCTCCTCTGACTCAGCAGAGCAGCACAACCAGTTCCCTCTCCTTGCTAGATGAAGAGCTCTTGTGTTTAGGTAAGAGTCTGGGGTGCGGTCTGAGTAAAGGGTGTTATCATGGAGCTTGGTGCTAGAGCCGGGCAGTGGAAGATTGCCAACGCTGCAGTCCATTATTCTGCTTTGTTTTGGATGTCATCATCCAAGGGACATCTGAGGAGCTCCCTCTACTGCGCGCCCTGCTAATCGGAATTTGGCAGTAGGCTTGAATAAAACCCCTTGGAGGCTCCTCGTGAAATAGGAGTAGGATACTAATGCAATGAGTTTGCTGCAATCCCACTCTAGTCCCTACAAATGCTTGGCCATATCAAAAGGCCACCACTGCACTTGGCTACGAGTTTCAGGACAGGAATAGCATTGGGTGCTGTGGTTAAGAGCAAAGTTCGTTAGCAAATCTGCATATGGCAGCCTTCACGGGACTTTCCTACTGAATAGCAGGGGATGCTGCAGGTCAGGAAAGAGGTCCATTGAAGTGCTGCTTAGAGAAGCTGGCCTGTGTACGTCGGATGTGCCACATAAGACCTATCAGCCTGCTGCTGACCTTTGACATGGAATGAGCATGTCTTGTTCATCAAGCTCTCAAAATGTTACAGACTCGAGCGGAGTCATTTCACCACGTTCATCAAACATTCGAAAGAAGGGGATTATGAAAACGAGGTGTCTAACTCCCCTTCTCATTGCCTCTTGACTTGAACACTGAGAGATTTTGCAATTTTACTCCAAATCTTTTCTTCTGCATTCAGGCCTGAATGACCCAGCCCCCAGTGCAGGGAAAGAGTCGACTGAAAACAACCAGTGGAATGTGTTCCAGGTACGAAGAGAGGGATTTATTGACCAAGAGGCTGTTGTAGGAGGTCTCTGAGCACTCTGTCTGTTGCAATGGTGGTGCTTTTGCCATATCATGGGGAAGTGCTCGTCTGCTGGCCAAAGACGATGACTGTTCCAGACGTGAAGACCTGTGTCTTGCCTCTGGCCTTGTATAACTGCGACATCTGCACCCATACAAAGATATCTCTGCTTTCACTTTCCTTCTTTGGATGTGCTGCTTTTTGCTGTCAGCCACACTTGTTACAAAAGGTGCCCTCTCCTGGGAGAGAGGTCAGTAAGTATAGAAACATGAGGGATGCTTCCTGTTTGCAAAGTGGTAACTGTATTCTGGACTGAATACATTTGGAGGCCAGAGGCAGAGGTCGTCATCCCAGGAGAGCAGTAATACAGAATGAACAGTTGTTAGGCTGAGAAGTACTGTCCATCTTCTCCCTCTTCTGCTCTGATTTGGCTGTTGTCAGTTTCTCTGATCTGATAGGATCCTGCCATTACGATTCCCCATCCAAATGCGCATAACAAACACGGCCAGCTCAGCTTCTGGCCCTTCTCCACTCTACTAGCAGTATCCAGTCCAGCACAGCACCATATGCTGTCAAGTAAAACTATAAATTAGACATAGTCTGACAGATCCAACACCCCCTCCTGCGTGCCGTTAGCTTTCTCCCCATCACATCCTAGGTTTGTGCCCTATCTCAGCAAGTTACAGTGGTATCCATAAGGCATGGCAGGAATTAACAGCATGCACCTCTCCTCTGTTTCAGAATGACCAGGTAGACCTGGACTTCTTTAGTCCAAAGCCAGTGACTGTTGTCTGCAACTCTACGGTGAACCCTCTTCTTTCTCATCACACGTTACAGTCTGTGTGCGGAACATCAGTGCCTCTGTCTTCCACGTTCACGGCCGCTCAGACTGTTCCTAGTATCCCTGCACCTAATACCGCCCCGTTCCTGTTCTCTGCTGGACCAGCTGCCTCTCTGGGCCCACCAAAGGCTACTCCAGCTGCCCCTCGGTACCTCAGTTCAGCCATGGGAGGCAATGCTTTGCATCAGCTGGATGCACTGGGACATCTTCTTGAAGAGACCAAAGGGTAATTGTCCTGGATTTTGCTTCCTCTCTCCCATTTGAAAGTAACTCTTGCTACAGCTGTCGGGTTTGCAGTAAGGATAACCTGTTTCTCTAGTTTGATGGAGATTTACAGTTGGATAATGGTGATCTTGCCATTATTTAGCATCTCTCCTCTTGAAGGATCTCAGAGTACTTTGCAAACTGATATACAAACTATACCCAATAGTTTCCGACCCACCACTGAAATGCAGCTAGCTCAGGGATGGAGCACAGCAACTGCTATGCACTGCACTGCTCCGTTATACAGTGGTTTAGGTAGACAGATTAAGTTGCCCAGAACACTGGGGCTAACGGGCTACTCTTATGAAAAGTGCCCCGGGATCCTTAAATAACCATAAGTGACCAGAACCCTGATTTTCATTTCATCCTCCAGCAGTCTCCGGTCCCAGCACAGTGTTGGCCTGGTTCATTGCCGCTTTGGAGCGGAGCGACCCCTGAATCACCACTGTTCCCTGAAGCGTTGTGGTTTTCCATGTGGTACGGAATCGGCCCGGATTTTAGTGTCACGACACCGGGTCTGACTGCAGGCCATTGCTGTCACTCTAGTGATTGGCCATTGTCACAGGCCGTACGGGAGATGGAACCTGCTACATGCTCAGTTCTGCCAGCGGGTAGAGTTCTTAACTTGCCACTTTTATTTTTGTTTCCCTCCTAGGACTTCAGCCCAAGGGAAGTCAGCATCGTTGGTATTCCACCCTGGGGTTACCTTGCCAGCCACTGTCACCTCTGCCCCTTTAACAGCCACCGCAGGATTGCCAGGAGCTGCCTCAATGGCCCCTGCTATTCCTTTCCCAAGCAGCTTCACAGCAGGTTCAGGAAGCCCCCTCTTCCAGCCAGCTTCCTTCCAGCAGCAGGGCAGCCCTCTGAAAGTGCCTGACACGTCTTTGGCCAATGTCCACGTTCCCCTGGAGTCCATTAAACCCAGTAAGTCGCTCAGACCCTGGTCCATCCCGGTTCCAATCCATTTTTCCCAAACGTTGTCAGTTAGCGCTAGAGGGCCAGATTCTGTCTGTTAAACCCAGAAGCAAGCAGGGATAGGACTGAGAGCAGAATCTAGCCCTTAGCACTGATCACATTTAGAGAGGCTGTGCAACTCGTTCTGCTTGTAGCTTTCTGGTTCCCAAGGACAGGACTGTTGGCATTTAAGTGTGGTGTAGATTTTCAGCACAGGTTGTAGGGTCTCCGGCCAGGGGTTTTATGGCCACCTCCTCCCAACCAGCAGCAAGAATTAAGAGCCTGTTAAGTCCCTTAATTTGAAACTCCTGTTTTCTCTATGGAATCCCCTTTGCCTTCCTGTGTTTTCCTTACACTGCAAGGGTACGGAGAGCTGAATGCCACCTCCATGCGCTTACAGCCTTGGCGTGCACTCAGCGGAGATGCTAACGCCTCACAGCCATTACTGGCACCACAAACCATAGTTAGTTGTGAACCGCGGTCCCGCCGGGTCGCCGTGCCGTCCTTCTGGCACACACAGCTGTGCTTCTCAGCCTGTGCGACTGCCATTAGCACCTCCACTGTTTTACCAGCCTCGCCGGCCTAATCAGGACAGCGGCTGCGGAGGAGACGGTCAGCCTTTGGCGAAAGCAGGTGTTCTGTCAGTTCTGCTGCATATGGAGCACCGAACGTCTTGCTCCCGAAGCGTACTTTTCGAACAACAGGAAGCTTGCTGACTCTCGGGGGAAGCTCTTGCCAAGTTAGGTGTCAAATTGCATAATGCTCCTACAGTTCTAGTCTTGTGAGCGACAAATGTGTGCTTCTTCCCCAGGCCGCGCTCTTTCCGTGACAGCCTATGATAAGAACGGGTTTAGGATCCTCTTACACTTTGCCAAGGAGTGCCCGCCGGGGAGGTCGGATGTGCTGGTTGTGGTGGTGTCCATGTTAAACACAGCACCTCTTCCTATTAAGAACATTGTCCTGCAGGCTGCAGTACCCAAGGTAGGGACCCGCGGACCCAATGGCATGGGGATCTCTCTTTGAAACAACGCCGACCCAGGAGGAGATGGGTATGAGTTCTGGGACTCAGCCAAGACGTTACAGTGCTATCTTTTCTTAGGTCTCTCTATTCTTTCTGCTTCTAAGCATCACTAGTGTGAGCAAAGAGCGGAGAAATAGTCTCTCTGTATCCTGAGTAACATACAGCAACAGAAACTTCTGATAGAGAGCATATTCGCCCTGCAGGCTGAGGTCAACTCAGCTGCATTTTTGTGTGCGCACTAGGCTGGCGTTAACTCAGTGCTAGGGCTGTTCACACACACCAAGCTCCATCCTTGAGTCTGCAGGGTTTGAGCTTTAAAGGCCAGTTGACATTGCATGGAAAAATGTTTCATTCTGTCCCCACCTGCACTATAACCATAGATGCGTCAGGGAGCCATTTAAAACTTGGCTAACAGTTGTGGTGTAGACGAGACCTACTCATGTCCCTGTAATTGGGGTTAAAGCCTCGATCGGCTGGCAGTGAGATCAGTGGCTGGACTAAATATCCAAATGATATGTTTAAATCCCACTGAAAGGGACAGTTAAAACTAAACCGAACAAGTGGCCAGATAGCATACAATAGGGAATAACCCTGTCCTGGCCCGGAAATGAACTAGAAGATCTAACAAGGCTTTTCCTCTTCTCTTCTCTGATCACACTGGGGCAATGATCCCATGTTCTGAAATCCCTCCTCCACCAAAGCTAGAGGGAGTCGTTCAACCGAATATGAAGGCTGGCTTCTGAGATGCAGACACACGAAGCAAATGAGGCCTCCAGTTTACAGAAGGGGCTGAAAGACCTAGAGCCCCACAGGCAGTAGCTCTAAGTCATGTTTTTAAGACGGGAAAGGGATGAAATGAGACAATTTCAGAGCTAGTATTATTTTGCCCTGTGCCCTGGGAGAGGTTTCAGTGTGAGCTTTTGACCTTTGCCCTCTCTAGTTTTGGATAACTGATTATAGTTTTGAAAATCAGTTCGGGGCTTGGTTATGTTTTGTCTGCATTGTCCAGGGAATGTGCATTAAAATCTTTTCAATGAGACTCCTGTGCTAGAAAGGTGCTGTTGTGGTTTTCCCAGCCAGTGTTTTATTTCCTGTTGGTTTATTTTGGGATGTGCCCATTACTGTATGCTCAGAACAGAATGCACTGCAGATGAACACTTGCTCATTTACACAGCTTGGGTGCGCAGCGTTGCTCTTCCCTGTCTGTATGTAAACCCTTCATTACCCCAGTGCAGGTCACGGTACCTGAGGGTCGCTTTTTGTTTCAAATTTGCAGTCCATGAAAGTGAAGTTGCAGCCTCCGTCGGGTACAGAACTTTCTCCATTCAACCCCATCCAGGCACCAGCTGCCATCACCCAAGTCATGCTGCTGGCAAACCCTATGAAGGTGAGAGGGGCTCAAAACTTCAGCAAAAGTGACTTGTTGCTGTTTCATGAATCTGATGAGGATTAAATTCTACAGGGGCTTAGACTAAACATTTGTAGAAGCATGTTGGTTTGTCCCCGAAGACTAATTAGCTTGGAGTGCTGTCCTGAGGCAGAGTGAGGTTAATCAATGCAGAGGACTATGCTGGCATACTAGCAGTAGCTCACTTCGGGGATGGAGAGATGGACAGTGCTTTTGCCTCTCTCTACAGCAATCCTTCTAGATCAGTCCCTGTACAATTCCCCATAATGTTAATGCTTTGGTGGAGAGGAACAGTGAGGGCTCCCTCAGGGATGCTTTCTGCACCCTTTACGGGAGGGCAAGAGATATATGCACCTGACTAAACGTGATTGTTTTACAGGGTGATATGAATTGTAAGAAGCGATCTAATATACTGGAAATACTATTGTTTTGCTGAGTTTGTAGCCAGACAAAGTTGACCCAATAGCACCTAGAGAGGTCTTTCTCCCCCGTACCTTTGGGATATTCTTATGACTACTTAAATAACTTCATTAACCCCTTTTCTGATCATCATACCTCTTATCATATTTACCTCCAGCACCTTGCTTTGCCTATTGTGTGCTATCCACTTGAATGAGATGTTCCAAAATCAGTTATACAACACGACTAATATTAACAGGAAGGGGAAAGGAACACAGGTCAAAGTAGGGAAAGAAGAGATTAAAGACTATTGAGATAAGTTAGATGTATTCAAATTGGCAGGGCCTTATGAAATGTATCCTAGGGCACATCAGGACCTACCTAGCGGAAGCAATTTTAGAACCATTAATTATCTTTGAGAACTCATGGAAGAGGTCCCAGAGGATTGGAGACAGGCAAACATAGTACCATTAAAAAGGTGAACAAAAAGGACCCAAGGAATTATAGACCAGTCAGCCTAAATTTGATACCTGGAAAGATACTGGAACAAATTATTAAACAATCATATTGTTATTATCTAGAGGGTAACAAGGTTGTAAGGGATAGCCAGCATGGGTTTATCAAGAACAAATCATGCCAAACCATCCTAATTTCTTTCTTTGACATCCTTATTGGACTACTGAACAGGGGGAAGCATTAAATGTGATTTATATCTTGGTTTTAGTAAGGTTTTTGACAGAGTTCCACGTGACTTTTCTCATGGAAATGTCTAGGGTAATGTGGTCTAGATTAAATTACTGTAAAGTGAGTGTACAACTGATTGAAAGACTATACTCAAAGAGTACTTATCAATGCTTTGCTGTCAAACTGGGAGGGCTAATGAATACAACAGGGTCCGTCCTTGGTCTGATACTAGTCAATATTTTCAGTAATGACTTGGATAATGGATTGGAGAGTATGCTTATAAAATTTGTAGATGACACCAAACTGGGAAGGGTTGCCAGCAATTTGGAGGACAGGATTAGAATTCAAAATGACTTTGACAAATTAGAGATCTGGTCTGAAATGAACAAAATGAAATTTAATAAAGACAAGTGCAAAGTACTACACTTTAGGAAGCAAGAAGTGATGGGCTTAATCTGCAGTAAAAGATTTAGGTCAGATATTAGGAAAAACTTTCTAATTGCAAGGATAGTTAAGTCTTGGAATAGACTTTTTAAGGGAGGTTTTTGAATACCCCTCAATCAAGGTTTTTAAGTACACCTGTTAGGGATGGCCTAGGTTTACTTGGTGCTGCCTCTTGGGGTCCTGTCAGACCCTCTTTGCTAGGATTCTATAAAGCTCAGAGCCTGAACTCAAGTCGTCTTCTGATTATTCAGATGACCGTGGCATTTGCTGCTTACTGGTTTTGAAGATTATGGTAAAAGTGGCATTTCTAGCCTCAAGTAAAAAGTGTTAGATCCCACGTTACAAAGATGGATTTCTATCAACTCTTTCAGTTCTTGGAACATGTAGAAGAGCCAGGTACTGAGGGGAAAGCAGATTTCAGTTCCCCCCACTCATGGTCTCTAAGGAATGTGAATCTATCAGGTTTTAGCCGCTTTCTTCATGCTGAAGTCTTGCTTTGTCTTGAGACTTCCTGGTTTCTAGCAGTACTAAAGTACATGTCTAGGACTGGGAGGCAGTTAAAGTACCAGTGCTGTATTGCAATGCAAGTGCTTTTCTCTTGCAGTTTCACTCCAAGAGATGGACCTCGCCTGTTTACAAACTAAAGAATCAATAAATCAGCCTTGGTAACAATCCAGAAATGCTCCATTAACATATGCTGGGCCCTTCCCCCATATGGCGCGTCCAGACAGAACTGACGGGGGTTCTAAAACGTTGTTACGGTGGAATGTGCCATGTGGGAACATTGCCGTGGTTCTCCTGCTACTTTAATGTCTTGTTTTAATTCTTCCTTGCAGGAGAAGGTGAGACTGAGGTACAGACTGACTTTCACTTTGGGAGACCAGCCCAGCACAGAGGTTGGGGAAGTGGATCAGTTTCCCCCAGTAGAGCAATGGGGGAATCTATGACCCAGCGAGCCTGCCAGTCACCATGACAGGACCAGGCAGGGATCCCGAAAGGACTGGAATGAATGTGGCGTGGAAGGGGCACACATGCTATCCACTTTGTTTACACGTCCTGACCACTCTGCTTGTAGCTTTAGTTCGGAATGTTTTCCCGTGGGTTGACGTGGTCCCAAGGCATTTATGCCAAGAATGAACTGTGGCAGTCAGTGAGAGACTTGCTGGCTGCTTTATCTTGACCTCTGGGGGAATCTGGGTCTATTTTCCACTTTGTCAAACTTGAAATGATGGTGTTCTGGAAGGGAGACATGTAGCCAGAAGGGGATTGTCCAGCGCTGCTTACAGGCTGGTAGGGTAATGATGCCATCCTGAGTTCCTCAGGGCAGAGCCCCACCGTCTGTGCCTGGCCTAAGGCTCTTACTTCCTTGATGCCAGAGCTGGACCTTCTAGGTCTGTCGGGCAGTAACCACTGGCTCCAAGATGGGAGAATTTTACAGGAAAATGACACCTAACACCCCCTCCATTTTCCTCTCCACCAGCCAGCGCTGCCCATTCAGGGCATAACTGCACATTGGGTGACAACCTTCTTTTCTATCTCTTCCAGACAGCTGGTGCTAATCTCTGTACTCGCACAGCTGTACGATTATTCTTCTCCCTTCATCACATTCCCTGCTAGGGGGGAGAGGAAGTGTGTGGAGTGAGGACGTAAAACCAAGAGGGTCAAAAAGCTCCAGTTGTCCTTGATGAAATGGGTAGCCCAGGTTCCACTGATACTCGGGCAACAACAGAGCAGCACTCTCAGTGCAACCACTAATGCGGGACTGAGAGCAGGGCTCTAATTCCCCTCCGGCAGGCAGTATTATAGCTGAACACTGACCAGGAATACAAGATGTAAATAGTAGAGCTCTAGGACATTCAGTAAGAAGTGAGTAGATTGAAGGGAAGGCAGGATCTACTGGACTGTGATGGTGCACGTTCTAGGTTTTATATGTTCCCAGTATTAAGTGGCTAAGTGCAATTGTCCCCACAAGGGGAAAACCCTGCTCTGCTGGAAATCAACTGTGTTTTAAATCAGGGGGCTCAGACGAGAGTCCTGCTCTCTGCACCCATGAGACTTAATTGAACGCTAAGTTTGATTTCTGCAGTCCCTCCCCTGAAGCTTACTTTCAAAATTAAGCAATCCTTTAGAGACCTTTTAGCAAATTGTTTTAATGAAGCATTTTCTCCTGTTTTAAATCGGTTACCTACACTCCTGTGAAGACAGCATACGGGCTAGCTGTACGTACACTAACCCCACTAGTCTGAAGTATTTCTGGCAGGGCAATCTGCAGTCAAACAAGTCTTAAACTGTGAAGGGAGGGGCCGGCCTGGCCACAGACTCAGTACAACATGAAGATATTGCAGCCTCTGACAGGAATAAAGCTAAGTTCTGCTGGATGGACCGTTCCTGTAAGTAGAGCTCAGAATTCTTTCTGGTCATCTTATGCTTTCCACTGTGGCTCTGTTTTTCTTCGGAGTAGTGAGAAATAAGACCCGAGGAGAAGTGAAAGACACAGCAGACTCCGAGGCCCAATGCCCTGACGCAAAGGGGGTACTAGACATTGTAAGGGAGCATAGAAGTAAAAATCCAAACTCAGACTGCTAGGGGCAAACTCTGGTTTGAGCCGTTCAGGACCCAGGCCAAGGGCCTTTGCAATTGTCTTTGAATGGAAGATGTTCTTGGCTCCTTAAGAAAGCAGCAGCTGGTTTTCGAACTGATGGAAGGAGGCAGGGAGCAAGGACAATTCTTTCTGCTTCTACCCTGGGCCTCATGGGCAGGGTAGACAATACATCTAGGGGCTTTTTTAGGTCATAGATGTCTGCCCAGGTGCTGTGGTGTATTGGTAGGAAGCAGGTTTCACTGCTTTAGATGCCTACACGTGACTCTCACTGTGACTTTGAGGAAATCAGAGGAGCGCAAGAGCTTTCTGCAGCATAGCTTCATCCTCGTGGTTAATGGCACTGCAACGCCCACCCATACAGTCGAAGGAAAGATACCGTCATCTCACCGTGTGGCAATGTATCGTACAAGCTTTGGACATTGCACTATTTATGAATGTTACTTGTTCATAGTTGAAGTTGCAGCTTCATACTGAGCAGTCACACTGTAAATACATAGCCAGTACATTTGTTTTGCTGCATGTTGAATAAACTGGTTTCCCTACTTTGCTGCGTGTGATCCTTTGTGACAAACTGAGGAGTAGTCGTTTGGTGGAAGCCGCAAGACTCCATTGACTGATCAAAAGGAGGTGGTGCCTGTTCCATCGACAGCGAGGGTACAGCAGTTTGGTTCGAAAGGTGCATGATTCAAATGCAGTTCTAGCTGAAGGAAACATCACAAGTGAAATGGTAACAGAGGCAAATGTTACCCTTGTTTATCTACCTGACTAACCACCTAGCTATTCTTGGCACGCTTCCCGCTGCAAACTGACTTGTAGCAACCACATCCTGCTGAGGAATCCAAGGGCCCAGAATGAATGTTGGCGGCAGTCCATTGCCAAAGGAATGTGGAGTGGCAGCAGGCACCCTACGTGCCCATTGTCTCATTTGCAACGTTTAGAAAAGACAAGCACCACTGGTGCAAGGACAAGGAGCTAGAAATATGCAAAACAAGACCTTTATTCTAGAAAAGCAGTCTTATGTACAGAGTTACTCCAGTAGCCCATTCTCATGATCCTTCCAACGTGCCTTCTTTGACAATGGCTCGGGCAAGGTTTCGTGCAAGAGCAAGTCTCAAGATTTCCACCTTGGTGGTCTCAATGTCATCCCCCTAGAAATAACAATAGTTTTAGAGAGACTTGCTTCCCATGTCACCCCTGTAGCAACATGATCCAGTTGACCTCAGACAGGATTACCTGGTGTTTCTGGTTATCTGTCTTTCCAGCTGTCAGGTCTTCTAAGCAGCGCATCAATTCATATGTCTGCTCTGCTGAAAATATTACCTATGGGAAAGAGACTCTTTGCTTAAAACATTAACCACTTATCTATAGGATCCAGAGCGAACAGCAGGTGTAGGAGAAAAAGAGGAGAATGCTTCTGCATGCCTGACTCCATTTGGACCACTTAACACCTGATAAGTCAGGGGTCTTGCACTTGTGAGAAGGTAATTTTCTATCTGGACCTTAAGCCAAATGGATGCACCCTGGAAAATCCCAAACATCAAAAGCATCTGGGCCAGGCTGTCATGAGCTTAAATCTTTAACAGCGCATTGAGTCTGCCATTTTGAAATGAGAGGGCTGAATTTAATGCTGATTTACTCCTCTATTCCCCCACCACCTGCAATCCTATTGTAAACAGAAGGATTGCACAAGGGGGTACCCAAGAGATTAGTTCTGTTTTAAGTGCCTCTGCGTCCTCCAGAGTACCAGTGGACATGACTTTTACATGGCCACACGTTTCTTGACCATCCAAATGTAACTCATTTGTTTGAGTATTGCCAGTGTGTTTTCTCCAAGCCAGGAGGGATGGGTAGGCTGTACATCTAGTTCTATTCAGGTGTACACACAAAAAATGGTGGTGCCCTGGGTCAACTAGTATGGTTATTGTGTCGCTGTATCAGAACCACAAATTCACCTCTTTCTGCTCCAGGAGAGGAAGAGCGTCAATCAGCAGGGTCATCCAGAAGGAACATGGAGCAATACGAGCTGTCATCAGCATCAGGAGCAGCTTGGCAGCTTCAGAGAACCGTGTCTCACCATACAGCCGATGGAATTCTCGGTACTTCCCTGTGTGTACGGTGGGAGAGGGGCGTAAAGCATGTTAGCTGCTGTCAGGGGAGCCCATGCCTTGGTTACAAAACACTAAGTAGCAGGACTGGCCGCTATGAAGTCTGTGGTAAAACCCCTAGAACTTAAACGGGAGGGGATTGGGAACTTCTGCTTCCTCTACATCCAAACAGAGTAATACACACAGGGTGAGGATAGAAGAAAAACTGCCCTTTCTTGATATTTACCACTTGAACCTGCTTCAAGGACTTAACCCCTATTTTGTTCAGGGCAATACCGTGAGCGTGAGAGCACCATCTTTCAGAATAGCTCAGAGAATGGTTTTAAATCAAACACACGCATGCTGCAAGCCACCATTTCATTTGAAGGTGACCTGGGAGGGAAGAGGAGGGCCTCTGCCCTGTGTACTAACTTTACAATGTAAAACTTTTCTGTTTCTGATTGTGTATATTGGAAATGTAACTATGTTAACCTGGGAGTCTCTGAGCCCGCAGGAACAGGTTAGGATGAGCTATGACATCTAGGAATTGAAATGTTTAAATGGAGGAGGTAAGGGATTTCATCAAAAGACAGATTACCACAGCCAAAGTTTTGAAGTCGCCAGGGGAAAGAAGTTGTGCATATGCAAAGGAAGCAGATGGAGACCCAGAGGGCCAGCCCCATAATTCCTCTGTGGGATCAAGTCTTTTGCACTTTGAGATTGGAATTGCCATGCTGAGCAAATGGAGCTGCACTTTGGATACCACATGGGCCACAATTAGTGTAAGCCTTTGTGTGGCTGTAAGAAAATCCCCATATACATTTTCCAGGTTCTGGTCATTAACTCCTCCCAGAAAACCCACTAGATAGGGCTACAGATGGGAAAATGTAAATGCTTATTTAGCTTAGATTTATAAATCCTAGAGTCCTGCACAAATGGGTGTGGAACATCACAGACCTTCTCTCAGTGAAGTCTGAGGTGAAAGTCTCCTACTAGCAGGAGAGTGACATCCCAAACCATATAGTAATTTACTCTGCCCCTGGCATCTGTAATGGACTCAAAGCTGTAAAGGGGGAAGAAACGGAGAGATCCTGTAGCAGCTCCAGAGAAATGGCTGCAGGGTGAGCAACATTCTAAAGCAGTTCTCGGAAGCAGCAGATTCTTACCAAGAAATGTCAGCCGATCACTGAGCAGCATGGATGGGCCCAAGTTATCAATGAGGTCCAGGTCTGAGAAGCTGCCCCTCTCACAATAATCCTTCAGGAATCTGGGGGAAATGGCACATATGGAGGTCAGAGACTGTGTTCTCCAGGTTCGGCCCATGCTTCCCATTCTCTTCTCAGAAGCTTTATTATCCAGCCTCATTTTGTTTTAATCACCAACCCGAAGAACCAAAGCCACGCCATGGAGGTGGGGTCCATTCAGATACCATTGTGCATGTCAAACAGGGAGTCTAGGGGCACTTTTAAAGACTAGCAAATTTATCACGGAGCTTTCATGGGAGAAAATCCCAGTTCATCAGACACTTATAAATGAATGAGAAGAAAATAAATTGTTCCCTGCATTTATTTTCCTCCCATTCATCTGTAAGCATCTGACGAAGTGGGATTTTTTTCCCATGAAAGCTCATGTGATAAATAAACAAGGAGTCCTGTGGCACTTTTAAAGACTAACAGATTTATTTATCGCATGAGCTTTCGTGGGAGAAAATCCCACTTCGTCAGATGCTTTGAAGATGGAAAAGTGTCTGATGAAGTGGGATTTTCTCCCACGAAAGCTCATGCGATAAATAAATCTGTTAGTCTTTAAAAGTGCCACAGGACTCTGTTGTCTTTCTACAATAGACTAACACGGCTACCCCTTTGGAATTTAAAAGCCAAGGTGGAGGAATAGCAGCCCAGCAGGCAGGCCTGAGGCAACAGCCCTGTGAGATCATAACAAAGGCTTCATTTTTCTACTGCCCTGAAGAGCTGATAAGCACCAGCAGCAAGTTTTTCCATTTAAGCCTTTGTTACGCTGCTGCTTCCTGTGTATTCAAGTATATGTAAATAAGTCCCACCCATTCCTAAACCAGGACAAAAATAGCTACTCTTTCTCACATTGTTCAACCCTCAAATGTGAACGTCCAAAACTTGCACTTCTAGCAGAAGTTTTCTGATCAAGTGGGTCCTGTAGGTTGTGGGAAGGTTATAGATGGGTCGCAGGGTGCTAGGCAAACACACTTCGGGCCTGGTGTGGCAGGAGGCCTGGGGGGTGTAGGTCAGAAACCAGCCCATGCTGCAATTGTCTCACTGGGGCAGTTCCTGCCTCCGGCGGCTGGGCCCAGCTCTGGCTCTAGGGCATTGTGACCTGGCACACAAGGTTGGAGGGCACACAGCTCTGGCCTAGCCACCCATGTTTAGGATTGCGATGCCAGGACAGAGGATACATATACGTAATGGTGGGTCACAAAAGACAAAATGCAGTTGGTTGGGTTGCCTTAGGAAAAAGTTTGGGAACCACTGTTCTAGAGTGTCTTCTATCCAAGGATCTCAAAGTTACAATCTAATCCCATCTGAAACAAGTACCGTCCCCATTTTCCCCAGGGCTGTAAAAATGAGAGACAAGACACTTGATACAACCTATCAAAGAGCACACAGGAAGCCTACAGCACGTCAGAACTAGAAATCAGTTCTCCTTTCTCACACCTTGTGCTCCAAAGCATAGCTCCCCCCGCCCCCCAGAGCCACCTCATTGCCCACAAAACTAGGATCTCTGGGAAATAAGCCTAACTTCCTCTGCTACTAAGATTAAGTTGATTGGTAGGTCTGTTATCTCCCTATTCTTGTCCTCTCAGGATCCAGAGGGTGGGGAGGAGCAGTAAGGAAAAAGGAAATGGCTATGGAAGAAAGATTTTGCAAGTATTGAACAATCCTTTGTCTCTGAAAGGAGAGAGCAGGGATTTAATTCACTAACAGAGATGCTGTATGAGTTTGTCTGACCGGGAGGAAGGTTCTATTCTAAGAGAGATTTTCTCAGCTAGTCTTCAGAGAGTGGAATAAAGGGGTCTGTTCAGCTTAGAGCAGGGGTAGGCAACCCCCAGCACGCGGGCCAACAGTGGCACACAAGCCCATTTGGAGCGGCACTCGGCATCCTCTGTGATGCCACAGAAATTGCCACTCCTGCCAGCAAAAGACACTCCACGTGGCTTCTTTCTGGGGCAGCTGCAGTGCGGAGGTCCCTGCCATGTCCAGCCCGGAGCGGCTCCTCTCTGTGGTGTGCCACCACCAGAAGGAGTCACTCCAGGCAACTTCTTTCCATGGTGTGCCTGGGATAGGGGTCCCCAGGAACACTGCCGAGAGGAGCCACTCCAGCTGGCTTCTTTCCACATGTGGGCCGTCAGAACCAGCTGAGGGTCGAGGAGGAGGGGCCGGCACAGAGGTTGGGAAAGGTTGCTAACCCCTGGCTTAGAGTGTAATAAAGACCTCACCTGTCTGAGATGAGTGTAGCAAATGCTGCGTCCTTGGCTCGGATGCTCCAGGACAGTGCTGAGCCTAAGCGATTGTTCCGCACAGCTTTCATGGCCATGATTTTACAAATGCTACGGACTTTAGGGTGAAGTGGGGAGAAGAGAGAAAGGGATGGTCAGTTTTTAGTAGTTATACCCAGGTGCTGATAAGGCAATGAAATTTCATGAAGAGTCATCACCTTGGTCCTGCATCTGTCTCTGCTCACAGATCCTTAACACCTTGAGGGCTTTTTGCTCTGTGTTGAGGGGGATTCGCTCGATGTGAAGCTCCAGGTAAACCTTACCATACTCAGGACAGTGATCAAAATAATCTACCCCCAGCTGCCACAGGCTACAAAAGAAGGGAGAGAAAAGTCAAATGTTCTCTCTCAGGAGAACTTCCATTAAGGACTTTACTGTAGCCACAAGAGGGATCTGAGTCAGGAGTAAGAAAGACAAATTGGTTTTTACTTTTTATCTAATACTGATGTCTATCACGGCTACTCCAGAACACCAACCCTCACACAAGCTGCTCTGCACACTTGGGACTGCAGGATAACATTTCACTGACGACATTTATAACTTAAAAAAAAAAAAAAAAAAAAGCACTACAAATATGGGATAGGGACCTGATGGGATCTAACAGATCTCTTTGCTGGTTCTAATCTAGCAGACGCAGCCCAAAGGGTTTGTCAAGCAGCGTGTTTAATGTCCCTTCCCATAAGAAAAGTCACTTAATCGTCCTGCCTTTCACATCATTAAGGTTTATCTTTTGTTGCCCAGTGTTCCCTGCTTTCATATACCAGGGTAAGGGGTTGCTACCTGTGATGGGAAAAAAGCCCTGACGCATACTCCAACAGGAGGAATTCACGCATATTGGAACCGAAACTGAAACAGAAAAGCAATGTTTTAATCATCATAACATAGTTTTATTAAGCATCTCTCACAGTCCAATCTACACAATTTTTTTTAAGAAGTCTCTAAACTAGTCCATTTTTCTACATGCCATGCAGAAAGGGTTTTTTTGAAATAGGATCTCTCAGTACACACCCTTTAACAGCTACAAGGTTGTACCTCAATGGAAAAACTCTGTTGAAGTTATTGTTAAAAAATACTTTTTATTTACACAGTGCATTTCATCCCAGAGTGGGTTATAAACTCCACTGATAATCAGCCCCCTCCTGGGAAGAGCTCTCTAAGAGCACTTTGCCGATAATTCAGAAGATGCTTTGGCCAACTGAAACGGGAATTTAGATAGAATGCAATTAGTCAAATTTCAATTGGAAAATGAAGGAGGATTAATACTCCTACTTCATTCAAAATGTATCACGGGATCTCTAATAACTAGACTCAGTTATATTTCATCTGGAAAATCTTCACTGCCATCACTCATAGCTGTTGGTTCAGTATTGACTCAGGGAGGCAGCATGCTGGCATTCTCTCCAGCGTATCACTTCTTGCAACACCTGGATTTACCTTTTCATTCCCCAGGGTTTCACTGCACTATACAACACAGCCCCTCTTTCTGAACCTCTGATACGTGGTTCTTCAAGAAAATACCACATCATCTTTCTATCACCACCCCTTTGTTCCTATGTCTAGCTGCTGGGCACTGTGTCAACAAGGAAACAAGGCACTTACTAGAGATTGTGAGACTGCAGGAGTTTGCAATGATCCAACAGGTCAGTCAGATGAGCCACAAACCACCAGTTGCTCAGGGCGATGCTGCATTTGCAAAAAAGAAGAGAGAAAATATCTGCTGTAACTAGCAAGTGAGTCGTTATGTTTTCTGAAGACTACCAACAGTCATAGAAGCAATACATGACTTAACCCAGCAGGCTTACAGACAAGTGACTCTGTAACGTCACAGACCAAAAGGAATGGTCTTTTAATTGCTGTCTGCCTTACATGTTCTTGCTAAAGTCTTTAAAAGGCCGACCAGAAGGCTCAATCCTTATTATGTGACCGTTTATCCACACGCAGGCAGACTCCTTACCCAAATACATAAGAGACCCAGCTTTCTGCTGGACAAGGGCACAGAGGTAGTGCTGTAAAACTGGAAAGTCAAAGTTTTACCAAAACTCAACCTGCATTCTTTTATCACTTGATGGATCTCGAACTCAAAGGCTGCCATTAAGATGGTGTCTAGAGGCTCAGGGCTGCTTTCTCCTCCTAGGAACAGGTCCAGGCTAGACTGTGGAAGCCCCAAAAAGACAAGACACATTCAATGCAAAGGGCCACAGGGAAAGTGCAGAAGAAATTTATTTGGCTGCATCAGCCTTATTTAGACCACTTTGGGAAACAAACTGGGGAAGAGGAGAGATGAACAAAAATAAAAAAATAAAAAAAATGATTGAGCGGGTCAAACAGGATTCACCTCCATTTTCCTAGAAAAAGATTCAACACTATGACTTAAGGAAACTAACACAAATATTTGCAGTTTGCCCAGTTCAAGCAAAAACTGAACCAGTTCCATGACATGCTGAAGAGTCTTGGTCAGTTGCAAATTTTTTCGCATGTTTGGACTCCCTGTGGGTTGCTGATCCACTTTCAAACTCTGTAGAAAATCAGAGTTATGTGGACCCTATAAAACTTCAGCCTCCCCCACCCCCCATGTGGTTCTTCTGAATGAAATTCACTCCAGACTCACTTGTGCATAGAAGCGAAGTTCCACTGGCTTCACAGTCGGATGGGAGTACACAAGGCGGGTGACCAAAAAGTGATACCAAGTAGTCATGATCTCCTTCTTCTCCAGTATGGCGTTCTCATCTCCCAGCAGGATCTAGCAAGAGAAAACATGCTTCCGTAAGGCCTCAAAGATTCACCCCTTCCTTCTAATCCCTTAGCATCACCCCCACTGCAAATCAGACACGCCGTCACCAACAACTTAAGTAAAACCAAGTAACTCAGAGGAAAAGTACAGCAGCTCTTGGGCATGCCATTGATCAAAGCACGGTCCTGAGGAGACAGGCTGAGCTGATGGTATCAAACTGGCACTTACGAGAGCAGATTTCAGCCAAGAGCTTCAAAGGTTTTCACCAACAGCTGATCAGGCCCCAAAACACACCTGCAAACTCAGTTCTATAAGCAGCATTCCTGCCTGCCGTATGGACAGGTGAATTCAGGGGAAGCAATTTGCCAAGCATGGAGTCCAACACACGAACAATCCTGCTCTAACCAGCAAACCGCATAGCAGACCAGCAGTACCTGCATCCACATGGCACTCCCAATCCCAATGGATGGCTACTGGTGCCTTCAAATCTGTGACCATAACCACCTCCTTTCCCAGCCACAACACACCTTGCAGATGGACTCCATGTGGGGATTCGAAGCAAAGGTCCCGTCCTGGAGGTACCGCTGACATTCTTCATGCCAATGCTGCCACTTTAGCTCCATCTCAGTCAGCGTCTGGGTGTTGCCAAGCTGAACATGGGAGATAGCGATATAGAGCGAAATAAATGCCAAGTGCAGCCTCTATAACTGTCATTCAGTGCGACTCTCAGACAAGCCTTGCGTGATGCAAAACCCAACCCTGGCTTCTCCATCATTTTAGCTGTTTAAATATCAGAGGGACAGAATGGACAGGACCCACAAGGGCAATGCAGCACCTGCCACCTCTTCCATCAAAAGACCGCTGCAGCCTGTGCAGAAATGGAGAGGTGAGGATGGAGTTCTCTGGAAGGCTGGATAAGAGCTGTCAACAGGAACACCCTGAAGAACTGGAAAACGTATTTCCCTCCACAGCGTGGAATCAGAACAGGAATCACCATCAAGACCACACTGCCTTTTAATGAAGTAGGCTCTGCTCCCTGCAGATGGGTCTTTGGGATTGTTATATGAATGTTACAGCCAGAAGCCATCCAAATTGAGACATTTTAGTGGTCAGTAGGCCAGGATGTTCTGGTCTAGTGCCCCACAGGAGAGCTGATACAGACTGGACGACAAATGCCACCCCACTACAGACCACTGCCTGCAGGATTCCCCACTGGAACTGTATGAAAAGACTGCACATGCATACACTAAGAACAGGCATCTTCTTCATCAGGTCATCCAGAATTTTGCACATGCCCACCGACGTGGGGTTGGCACTGGCTTCCTTAGCGAGTAAGTGCCGGGCGTCATCCATCCGGCCCTGCAGCACGAAGATGTCCACCTGCAAAAACCATCACAATCCGTGAGCACCAAATAGAAGCGATGCTGGGAAACCGCCTTCACACAGAATCAGATCAGAGGGGAATTTTGACAGTTCTGGTTTAGGAAAGCTAAAGGACTTATACTACAGATCCTGTTAACGGAAATGCTCACACAGCCCAAGTCCCCTGCCACAGGTGAATGGTTCCTTTAAGAGGGAGGAGAGTCCATGACTCCGCAACTGCTTTCCAGGTGGCTTTGAGCGCACCTGGGTCATATAAAGGGAAAGAGAGGGACAGTGGAAGAGTCAGTCAGGAAAAGGTCTGGGGAGGAAAGAAGAGATCCAGGCAAAAACAGGAGTAGCAGAGGAGAGCTGGTACAGAGAGCCAGAAAAGCAAGAGATATAGCACATTGTTGGTGAGGACTGGTTATAGCTAAGAACCCCTGCTGAGTTACAGGACAGTTCATGCAGAGGCCCCTAGGAACCAGGGGGAGAACCAGCCTTGGTTAAGGAAAGCCAAACTCAAAACAAGAAGGTTAATGCTTGAAGGGTGGATCTCAGGAGTAAGGGCAGGACTCACAGGCATGGAGGCCAGCATGAGTGAAACACTATGGGAAGATCTGAACGGAGGACAGCAGAAAACCAAGCCCAGAACAAAGGGCTGGTCCTGGAGGCACATTCCTGGAGCAGGGCTCACAGGCATGGAGGGTTTCATGTGTGAAACACAGCCGGGAGTTCTCGCAAAGAACTGGGGCTATCAATGAAGTGTCATGGGGAGAAAAGTGACTCTGGGAACTCTCAGATGGATAGTCTGGAAGTGAAGCCCTGGAACAAGAGTGAAAAGATTGAGAAAAGAGTAGAGGGACTCTCACTCAAGATGGTGACTGGAAATGATGTCCCAGAGAGGCACATGAAAAACTGCTGTGACCCTGTTCTACTCTGGGATTTCAGGGAGAGTGATTTTATAGTGAGGATTCTGTAGACCATTGTGTATGTATAATAATTAATTACCCCTAAATTTGGGCTTCTGAATCAGACATTGAGAGACTGTTTCTTTAATGGATGGACCTGTCATGCCAGGAAGGTATCCTAGGTGAGGTGGCCATATGACATCTCCCTATGCTGTCGTGGACCTGGCCTTTATATACACCTCTCTACAGGTGAGGGTAACTAACTTCATCCAGGAATCCTTCCACGTGAATATTAGCAACTCTGCCAAATGTCAGTTTCTGAGATGCAAGCGAGCACACAAACACACTCGGGAGGAAGGAAAGGCAAAGCGCACATGCAATGTATAAACTTCTCTGTGAGAGAACACAAATCTAATTGCTCACAGTATTCCAGAAGTCTTTATGTTTTGATGGATTTTCACTGCTCAGGACTTCATGGACCATGGTATCCACGTCACATACGTGAAGACGAACCCAGTCGAGGAGGTGAAGCAGGAGATGACCAGCTGTAGGCAGAGAATAACAAAACAAACAAACCTTATTAAAGTTGCTAGGTAACGATGTTGTTACTTTATCACAGGCACTTCAAAAAGCAAGACTATCAAGTCTTATATCACCCACAGGGTGTATGTAGTATTGCTCTTCATTTTATTTTCATCTCCGATCTGTTTTATCTTTGCTGAAAATGAGGAGAAAAGCACCAGGTAACTCATTTGCTCAACAAACCACTATCAAATGGTCCGATTTAAGAACTTCTCTTCTAGAGTATGTGATTGAATAGGCAGCATATGTTTACATTTTTAACTGCCTAAAAAGTCACTTGGTGTGAAATCCTAAACCAAATTCTCTGCTGGTGTAATTCAGCTGATGTCAGTGAAGACATTCCGAAGTCAATGACGTTCCACCAAAGAATTTGGTGCCTTATGGTAAGTGATACTTAGCATTTATATGTAGTTGATGCTCATGAATGTAATCATATTTTGTACTTAGCAGTCATTTATGCTTAAAATTCAACAACCTGATGAAAAAACTGTTTGATAGCCACAGTTCTCTATTAATTTCATGCAATATGAACCAACTCCACTGTAGTGCCTAGAAAGGAGAAAACTGGAACATGAGGGAAAAGGGAAAGAGGTCTATTAGTTTAGGGCACAGTGTGAGATATAAAAAATGCTTCCTGGTCTCATACAAGAATCATCAGTGACAGGGTTTGTTGCTGCTTCCTGGCAATGGCTTTTTGGAGACATGCCAAGATGTGTTCTGATGGACACTTTATACATTCCTAGAACAAATACACATGCAAACAGAAAACCTTTCTATTTTAACCTCAGTATACTCCAATTCTCACCTGGTGCTACTTCAACAAAAAGGATCTCACACAAGTTCCAGATCAGCTCCATTGCAGACAGAATAGAGACCTGCGGAACAACAGGTACAGGTTTCACATGCAATAATCGCTCCAGTGTTTCCTAGCACAGCAACTAGAGAGAGACATTTGAACCACTATCAGGATCAGGCTCAGGTGTTTGATAGTAACCTTCCTCTTTATCCACTCCTCTGATAAATTTACTCTTTGGGACAGGAGAAGTGTTTTACTAACATTTCAGAGATCAATGGTCAAATGAGACAGCGAGTCAAATATTTGATTAAGAAAGTTTCAAAGCTGCCCATAAATTAAAATAGAAAAAATATCTCCCATCTGTGGTCAATGCTAAGACAGTGCAGGGATTCTTTCTGACATTAAGGCTCAGAAATCTTGAGATCTCAGCTGAAGGTTACAATGTTCATGTTAGTTCTGTAAAGATAATGTAAATCTGAATTAATAACCCAAGGAGAAGCTATGACAGAAGGAAAAGGCCACTACGGCAAGGTTAATGCTGCTGACAACATAGTGCCACAGCTGATAATCTTTACTCTTCCTGGAAGATTGTTCCATTATTGCTTCAAATGCACTATTTTAGGGCTCGCTACAAGACTCAGATTTTTTGAGGTGCGATATCAGACAGGCATTGCCTGAGAGGGGCTGGGGCATTAGTTCATGGTTGGATTTTGTTAGAGGGTGAGTGTGTCTGAGGTCTATGAAATTGGCTGTACATAGAGATAATGTCAGAGTCGCTAGAGCTCTCAGGGAACTCCTACAGCTTGTGTCTCTTCTAACATAAGCAGCATACTGCTCCCTAAACCACCAGTGAAACAGATTGGGAATGTATCACTGTCGCAACACATTTGCCTGGTGTAGTTGCTGGCAATATTACTGTTCAAGTGTGACTAGATTCCACAATACAATGTGTGTAAATTACCTGAGTGCTGTACTGGTAATGCAGCTCAGGATCTCGGGTAGAAACTGAAAAAAAGAGAGAGAGAAGAGTCAAAACACCCCAAAAACATTTTTCCAGTCCCCTGGGTGACACTGCTCAGAAATGAGGCAGTTTCACGTTTGGATCCAGTGATAGGTTTGGTCATTCTCCAGTCTCGTTATCAAAGACTTTTAAAAGGTTCTAGGTATTTGCTTAGCCCATTTTGTACTAGTTCCAATCTTTTATAAGTGTGATAGAATGCATAGCATTCTGGGAGCTCTGTGAAAAGATGATAGATCCATATATGACATTATATCTGGAAGCAGTTTTGCTTGCTGGACTGTATTTCTACATTGACTGCTTGTTGTAACTGCCCTGATAAATGTCATTACAACAAATGTGACATATGATGCTCAGTGGTACAAGAGGAGATGGGGTAAGGAAAAGAGCAAAGTTATAGCTAGGTGTGCCACGCACAAGAAAAAGCTATAACAGAACACGGATTGGCACCTGCTGTCCTCACATCCTGTATAGGAGTGATGACAGAAAAGGGACTTTACACTTGTAATAATGATCCAATATGGTTAACTACTCTTTTGACTCTTCCCCAGCAGAGAAGAGGAGAAGGAATCCCAAATTAATGGCTAAATAAATACTCTAATCAGAAGCCTGACATTCTAAGAGGGGCAATAAGAACAACTGTTTGCAGCAGTTGGGAGTGTGGGGCTATAAAGTATCTTTCAAAATGGAAAGCAGCGAAACAAAAGCAGGGCAAGAAAGCAAAACATCAGGCTTGTGAAGCAGCTGAAAAGATCAAGGAGGGAATCAAAGATCAGAGAAATCAATTAAGAAGAATAAGAATTCAACTCAGTGCAAGAGCAAATTCTGAAAATTCAATTAAAAAGTAATGCAAAAAGTCTCTCTCTAGGTTAACAAACTGACATGGCAGCTAGGGGCTGGAACTGCATTCTCAGTGGTACTGAAATCTGAAAACACTTTCACAGCAGTTATAACTACAATTGCAGAAGTTACTTTTATAGTCTCAAATACTGTTTGTTTCTTCTTAAATGAAGAACAACTTACTAGCCACCTGGTGCATGTCTTCCATACAAGCTCTTATGACTGAACGGTAGTTTTTACTCACTCGAACCAATCTGCCAAGAACACAAAGGTCTTGTTTAGAGAGATTTATTTATTAACCGTGTGCCTATAGGCTACTAGGGCCCTGATCCTGCAAGTTTCTCTGCAGAGGCAGACCCCCTTCTGCAGTGAAGAATCCAACTGAAGTCAAAGGGGCTCTACACAGGCAGAGATCTCTCCACACTGAATGATTTGTGCAATTAGGGCCCAATTTTGTTAAGCTGAGAGATTTCAGTCTCATCTCCCTCTTTGGATACAGATTCATATATTTGGTGCAGGAAAGGAAGCAATATAATGGTCCTTTCCTGGACAGCACAATTATTATATCACCTTTGTGACCTCCTAACAAAACAATCTATGAATGGCAAACACACCAGTCATAGGGCAGTTGCTCTGCTACCCTCCTCTCCACAGATGAGGCAGTATCCATCAATAATGAAACAGACTGAGCACAGATAAAGTGAACAATCAAGATAAGACATGTTATTGAATAAATTCAGGCAATGGCCAACAGATATGGTCTGTATGAACAGTACCTTCAGTAACTCACACAAGCTTACCAACCTAAAGAGATGCAGAGATACCACACTATTTTGGAAAAAGATACAAGGAATCCCTTCCCAAACCTGCCTAAACCCTCCAGTAGTAAGTGGCACAGAAGAATCTATCTGAATTGTGCCTCCTGCAGGGCAGAGAAGCTGGTGTTCTCTTTTCATTTAAAAATTATCTAGCATTTCTCTTTACTCACTGTGCTTTCCTTGACTTCCCAGTCATTTCTTCCTCACTCCTCTGGAGCCCAACAAAGATCCCATGGGATTCGTTGAAAAGTTTGCGTAAGATCTGGGAGTACACATCTTGATCTTTGCGAACAATGAAAATGTTGGGGCAGCCTGGCCCTTTCTCTGCATGTCCTAAATGAAGCATGTAAAGCATAAAATAACAGATGCTGCCAAGCAGTAGGATTCATTTTAATGCAGATAATCCATCTCAGCCCTATGGAATAGTAATATGCTTCAGGACTTCAAAAGTTAAATCTTAGAGTAATGGATTTTAACATACTAATTGGGAATTTATTTGGTCAGAAGTCTAAGAGTCAGCATAAAAAGAGTGCAAGAGGCACAGAATTTACTGAATAAAATATCAGACATTCTATAAAACTCAACTCCAGAAAAAAACCCAAATAATTTATCTGTGGTAATGAAAATACAAATCTCTTCAATATATTAATTCCTAAATCTGATCACCTATGTTTTATAAACACTAATGGGACTGAACTGGTGCTGTTCATGAAGCTCAACTCCTGGAGTCAAATGACTGCCCAAGAAGTTTCTAGCACTCATGCTACAGAATAAAACCAGAAAGAACATGATCTGGATGTATCCTAAACTCTTAGAAAAGCAAATAAAAAAAATCCCAAGTTTATTTTCCAATATCTAATTTTTAAGCCAATTCATTTGGGGTGTAATTCACAATTTCTGAACATGTGAGGTTGGCAATACCCGTGTAGCTCTGCATTAGTTTTTAGTAAAATCCACCAAGATAAACACTAAAGAATGAAAAAAAGATATCCACCTCCTTTTGTGAACAAAGTTTCACACACCAGCATCTCTCCAGGTCCCCAGTCAAAACACATGTGCCTCCTGTTGGAGTCCACTCCAGGAATCAGCTGTTAGAAAATAGGATAGAGGGATTATCAAGCAGCTGCTGCTCTCTAGAAGATCAGAAGAGACAAACAGGAGTCTTCCTCTTCCCCTATAAAGGTACATTCCCCTGTATCTGGGAGTGAGCCTCACAGCTTGTGCCTGCGGACATGTGATATTGGGCCTAAAAATAGCCACCCATACATTACAGTGCAGCCTCTCAGGCCTGGGGCCGGAGGGCTGTGAGAGCCGCACTCCAACCTGAGCTGCAATGTAAAAAGCAAAATCCACCCAGCCACTTCCAACAAGCCCCACTTAGCACACGCCTGTCCGCGCCCAGAGGCAAGAGAGCCACACCTCAGTTGTCCCACCTGTAAAATGGGGATAAGGACCCCACGCTACCATGGAAGGGCGCTAGGGGGAGCCCGGGCCTTCCCGCCCCCTCCCGACTGCACCCTCCCCAGCGCTCCGGCAGGGGGTGTCCGCCCCGCCTTCTCTGCCGTACGGTGAGCGGCGGCTCCACGTCGAGCTCCTCCATGTCCGCGGTGGTCCGGGCCGGGCGACGGGAAAACAAGCCCCACCCCCCGCCGCACCAGAGAGGCTGCGCGCGCACACCCTGGAGCCACTCAGCCCCCTGTCCGCACGCCGTTAAGGTCCCGGTTAGGGGCTGCCCACTGCGATGCCTGCGTCACTCTAGTGCTCCGGACTCGCCCGGCTGCAGCTGCTCCTCCCCATCCGCTCCCCGGGACTGGGTGGCGAACAGCGTGCTGGAAGGGGGGTGGCTAATAAATCCCCCCCCCTTTGGGGTCTTTAATGTGGGTTTGGGGACAGGCACTTCGTTGGTCAGCCCGGCGAGGCGATGGACCCCGAGGAGGCGGGAACGGGAGAGAGGAAGAGGGAGGGTCGTTCTTAGATCAGTGCCCCCTGCAGGCGGGGTGGGCCTGTTACAGCCACAAGGCTGAACTAACGTGGCGACCCCTGGGACTCGGGCATGGGAGCTTCTTGCCTCCACCAGTGCTGCAGGGCTGGGGACCCCCGGGCTCTCCTTTCCCACCCGCTGCATAGGTGGGAGATTGGAGAAAATTGGGAGAGGGTCACCCGCCTTGCTCTGCACCCTAGGCCTTGGTACTGGGGCCCCATTCTGCACACAAATGGGTCTCAGAATCTGTGTGAGAGTGCAGACAGAGTGCATCCATACAACCCTTGCCACTGGAGGCCCTTGAGCTGGTAATATGCCCCCCCCCCTTGTGATTGTCTTCGTTATTTTTAGATTTCCTTGTACCCTCACAACCTTGAGACTGAACTCTAAGTGCCCTTGGATGGGTTCTGGTCCTGATTCCTGCCCTCTAGGACAGCTTAGGCCTAGACAGAAAGTTGTGAGGTCTGCATGAAACTTCAGCTTGCCCTTATTGGGACTTCGAAGCTTTTCAGGCCAGCTGGGAACTTGGCCCACAAAGAGCCCTTTCTGGAACTTACCACTTGCTTAGCCAAGGAACCTGAAAGCAAAAAAAGCATTGTCTTTGAAAAACTGGAAGCTTATTGAAAAACAAGTGATTTCTTCGTTTTTAAATCTCATACTTTCTAAGCCAGACTCAAGGTTGGGGGCGGCGATGTCTGATTATGAATGGTGAAGGTATGGAGTGGCAATAATGTATGCAGTGCATATTCTGTACTCCGTGCAGATGAGCCATATGATTGTACAGCATGTGCACACACACACGTAGCCTTTTGTGAAATGAGGGGGTTTAACTTTTATACAATCCATGTCTGGAAATGAACAAATGTAACTGTCTTGTTTTGACATCATGCGATAACTACAATTATGATTAAGGTATTTTGGTTGTGGTCCCAGATTAGATTAAACTGAGTTTTAAAGACATCCCAAGTGCCAGGTCGCCATGGTACCCAGGAATTTGCCCCTGGCACCTAGCTTTGGCGTGGTATCCGGGGAAGCAAAAGCCCCCTGGAGCCTAAAAGAAAAGGTGCTGCCCCTCCCCCGCCATCACCGTTGAAAGCACCCTGGGCAGCAGCAACAGGAGCCTTTTATGCACAGGACGTCTTTGCTCCACACTGCTGCTGAAAGTGTTGGAGGCAATAGCGGCTTTTTGGCGGTGGGGGGCTGCACACCTAGGCACCTAAGTTTTTAGGCTGGACCCAAGGTGCGCAGCTCTTTGTCAAGGCCTGCTTCAGAATTTTTCCCTTTATGGTGTCAGTGGAGGGAAGAGTTAAGGTTGTTTGAGTGCCTTAACTGTGTATTTCCCCACCTTAGCAGAGCAGGTTGGAAAAATTCCAACAAACCTTTTCATCAAAATTTGCTGATTCATCAAAAACAAAATGTTCCTGAGACATGGTTCAATTTCACTGAAGTTCTTACAGAACTCAGGAAAGGTTCCCACAGAAAAACCTGACTGGCTTCCTGCCAGCTCACCCACCAGGCTTCTCAGCAACCCTTCTGTTGAGGCTCCAGAGGAATCTGGATTTCTTGACCCCACAGCAGTTTGCCTGACACAGCTCTGGAGCATCCACCAGATA
This sequence comes from Pelusios castaneus, assembly GCA_007922175.1. Taxonomy (NCBI): domain Eukaryota; kingdom Metazoa; phylum Chordata; order Testudines; family Pelomedusidae; genus Pelusios; species Pelusios castaneus. Next base: position 774,549 of record ML685815.1, on the reverse strand, counting down.
GATTTCCTGAATTTATAACAGTTGATTTTGGGACAATTATAGCATCCCTCTGAAAATTTGATCCTTAAACTACTGATATGTTCTCTCAAGCTTAACTCTATGTTAACATGTCTTGTCTAGGAATGTCTTTGATTTTTAAAAACTGTTTGTCATCCATGAGCACTAAACAAGAAATATAAAGAGAACACAAATGTGATGTTTCTAATGATTTGTAATACCAACTTTGCATCACTTTTTAAATATTAACTGTCAAGAGCAGATTCAACTGGTACATCAGAATAAGGGCCACTTCAGGCAAGCTCTTCCATGACTAGGAGTAGGTATGGAAGAAGGTGCAAAAATGTTTGTAGGTGAAACAAACAGAGCAGGTTGAGGCAGTAGTGCCAGAGACAAAGGGCAGATAATAGGGCAAGGCGGAGATGTGAATGATTTTGATGGTGAGAACAAAAAGCTTGACCTTTGGGGTTAAACAGGGACTATGGATTTTTCTCGCATTACAACAAGTGATTTGACCTCCCCCTCCTCTATGTGCTGTTCCCCAGTGTTTTGAATCCTAACACCTATTTTGATTTGCTGTTACAGCCTGACCTGATGCTATGTCATACACTCCCCTGCATTTAATTTCCTCCCATTCTGTAACTTTCCCATCTTCAAAGCGTCTGACGAAGTGGGATTTTCTCCCACGAAAGCTCATGCGATTAATAAATCTGTTAGTCTTTAAAAGTGCCACAGGACTCTGTTGTCTTTCTACAATAGACTAACACGGCTACCCCTTTGGAATTTGACTTACCAGCTGTGTTCTGTGTAGACAGTAATGGGGCAATGTGGGTTTTAGGGAGTCCAGAAAGGAGAAATCAGGTTTGGAGAGGAGGGCCTGAATATGAGTTTTAGCTCCCTGAAGAGAAAGGATATTAGAAATGTTATGGAAGCAGCAGCAGCAAGATTTAAGCACTACCTGCATGTATGGGTGAAGGTCTAGTGAAGGAGATAAAAAGACATCTTTCCTCTTTCTTTCTCCAAAGTTACTGGCCTGAATAACAAAGAGGTGGTTGTGTTTTCACAGTAACAGAGAAAAGAGGGAATGGTGTTTATAATGTTTTGACCAGAATGGATTTAAATTGATGTGAAATACCTAGGAAGAGCTGTTAGAAGGACAGACCGAGATGTGGATTGGATTGAGGGAGTCAGGTCAGAAATGAAAAGGTAAAATTTTAAGTCATCATCATAATTGAAGTGCTATGGATAAAAGAGCTCACTCAAGGAGTGTTAAGAGAAGGGACCATGAAGGAGAACTATGCTGGCAAATGGAGCATGAAAAGGGGAGAGGAAACAGCCAGAGAGGTAGGAAGAGAAACCAGGAAGAAGATTTGGATGAGGGAGGTAGGGTAGGCAGTGTCGAAAGCATCTGAGAGGTCAAGAAAACTGAGGATGGAGTTAGAGATCCTGAGATCTGGTTGTGAAGAGTGCGAGGGGTCTCTTTAGTCTTTCAGATGTCCTTAATAAAAAATCAATATGTCTGCATTTTGGCTTATCACATGAAGCATGAAAGTATAATTCCACTCTGAGATATGACTGTTTTATAGAGTACTATTGTGCAGTCTCATGTTAATTGTTTCTGTAACTTCCAGGTCAAATTTGATTCATTTACAAGTATATATATTGTTTTTAATAACTACTAACACTGCAAATTCATCCTGGGCTCTGAAAATCCTACCTGTGCTGTGTCTGAGACTTTCATCCTCTATAATCATCTTCTGCCCTCAATTCCACCTCTACAGCTCCGTTGTCCTCAAAATATGTCCTGAGTTACACCTATATGACTCTTAGTTTTAGGGGAGCTGGATAGGTATAATTAAAATAATAAATTTAAATAAAAAACTGGTGGGAATGTATAGCAGATCTGTGACTGGAATTTAACAATTCTATGGATGAACAACAGAGTCCTGTGGCACTTTTAAGGACTTAACAGATTTATGTAAATTTATATAAATCAGTTTTTAAAAGTGCCACAGGACTGCTGTTTTTCTGCAATAGACTAATCCAGCTATCCCTTTGGAACCAAAATTCTATGGATGGTATATCACAGTGGATTGATTTAAACAATTTATTTTAATTGTATTTTGCATTTGTTCTTTTAAATTATTTTCCTAAAGAAAGGTTGATTCTCATTAATTGGTAACCATTAAAATCTCTCTCCTGCTTCTGATGTATTTTTTTAAAATGCTGTCAGTTTTTGTCTTCTGCTAGGTGCTCTTCAAATTCTTTTTTGTCCTGCTTAACTATACTTTTACCTTTTGATTTGCCAGAGTTTATTCTCCTTTCTGTTTTCCTCATTAGGATTTGACTTCCAATTTTTGCCTCTAACTGCCTCTTTTACTTTGTTTAGCGATGGTGGCATTTTTTGGTCCTCCTGATTTTTTACATTTTTTTAAAACTTGGTGTATACTTCTAGTTTGAGCTACTTTTATGGTGTTTTAAAATAGTTTCCATTATCTTGTAGGTATTTCACTCTTGTGACTGTTCCTTTTAATTTCTATATAACTCACTTCCTCATTTTTGTGTAGGTCATCTTTTTGAAGTTAAATACTACTGTGGTGGGTTTCTGTAGTATTTTCCTCTCTACAGGATGTTAAATTTAATTACGTTCCGGTTGCTATTACTGAGCAGTTCAGCTATATTCACCTCTTGGACCAGATCCTGTGCTTCACTGGGACTAAATCAAGAATTCTCTCTCCCCTTGTGGATTCCAGGACTAATTGCTCCAAAATGCAGTCATTAATGGTGTCTAGAAATTTTATCTCTACATCTCATCCCATTCAATATAGAGATAGCTGAAATTCTCCATTATTAATGGAGTTTCTGGTTTTGTAGCCTCTCTAATCTTTCTGGGCATTTCACAATCACCATCACCATCACCATGCTGGTCTGATGGTTGGTTGTATATTCCTGCTCTACTATTATTATTCAAACATGGAATTTCTGTCCATAGAGCTTCAGTGGTAGTTACTCTTCTTTGTACAGCACTCAAAAATTCTGCTCCCTCCTTAATGTTGGTATCATTTGAGAATTTGTAGACTCTTATTATATCTTCTGTTTTATCTTTAATTTGTTCCTTACATGTTAACCCCTCTGGCATCCTGAAACTAATCTGTCTCTAGCAGTTGAATTGCATCATCCAGCAGTATCTTTGCAAATTTTATCTTTTGTGGAGATGGTCCTCTTGTGTTCCAGAATCTCAGCTTTTGTTTTATAATAAATTTTAAAAAGGCAACTACAAGTCGATTGTGCTTGTTTCCTTAGATAATCGTTGAACTGTTGACTGAATATTTGATAGAAACCATGGAACAAACATTGAGAGATACAAACTTCCTCTTGTCATTTCAATAGACTATAGACTCTGAGGCATAAGGATTATATTAGATGTTAATTATGTATTTGTTTTATTGTGGACTCCCCCAAGAGCCTCAGTCATGGACCAGGACCTCATTATGCTAGTTGCTGTAAAACATGACATAAAAATAATGTATAACTATCTTTTAGTACTGGGTGGGTATGAGGGGATAGCACAGGAGTAAATAGGAATGATGATAGCGTTACAGTCACAAAGGGGAGTACAAGGCCTGGTCTACATTAGAATTTGACACCTGTTTAGATACCTCTCTCAGACTTGTGAAAAATCCACACCTCTGAGAAACATTGGTATACCAAATTCCAAAAAGATAGCCGTGTTAGTCTAGGTCAGCAAAACAAACAAGGAGTCCTGTGGCACTTTTAAAGACTAACAAATGTATTTATTGCTATACCAAACAACCTGTTGTAGACAGTACTAGTTTGATGGAAGAATTCGTCTGTCAAGCTAGGAAACGGCTGTTGGGGAGTGGATTACCTACATGTGCATGGAAGAACCTCTTCTGTCAGCCTAAGTAGCGTCTACTACACTGATGTGCCACACCTAAACAAAGAAGCAGTCTGGTGGTAGTTTTAGACTAACACATTTATTTATCACATGAGCTTTCTTGAGAGAAAAACCCACTTTGTCAGATGCTTGAAGACGAAGTGGGATTTTCTCCCACAAAAGTTCATGCGATAAATAAATTTGTCCGTCTTTAAAAGTACCACCGGACTCCTTGTTTGTTTTGCTGAACTAGACTAACACAGCTCCCCGTTGGAAAGTGCATTCGAAGTGTGGACAAGGTCTAAGTGGGAGTTACACCGCGGGGAGACGGAGAGCCGTGTTTTGGAGCAGTGATATCGAAGAGCCAGGGAGCGTATGGTGGTGCAGGTTTGTGCACAGGTCCACGTAGGGCCATAGGTACCTATATAGGGAGGTGCAGATGTACCTGAGGGGTGCAGTCCTCCGAGTGTGGGTTTGCGAGGGGCATACAAAGGACTGCGTAGGGAAGCGTGAGAGCGGAGAGGGTGCTGTGCGAAGGGCCCTGAGGATGGCGGCAGGAGCGCACAGAGGCGTATGGGGGCCAGAGCATGGATGGGGATGGGGGACACGTTTGAAGCGGGGCTGTGTGTGGACGTGTCTGAGGGGAGCGGGGCAGGTCCTGGAGCGACTTGGATCAGGTCTGTGCCCCCCTGGGTGTGTGGTAGGAGGGTGAGGGGACCCAGGCACGCAGGGGGCAGTGCTGGGGAAAGCTGCTGTAGGGCAGCCAGGCTGTGTGGTGGCCGAGGCACCTGGGCAAATGGAGGCCGCAGGCCGGCGGCCATTTTGAGAGGACAATACACTGCCGCACACGGGCACGCCACACACGGCCCGCCGAGCCGGGGGGCGCGCACGCAGGGCTGGGAGAAAACCTTCGTGCGCGCGCACGCTCCTCCGCTCCGCCGTGTTATGTAACGAACCGGCGCGCTCCCGCCCGCCGGACCCAATGGGGCCGGGGCTGAGGGGGCGGCGCGGGCGCGCGCACGCACGGCAAGGCGCGGCCCCGCGGCAGTGCGTGCGCGCCCCCCTCGCCTCCCCCTCTCTCTCTCTCTTCGCTTCGCTCGGTCTTTCTCCCCCCTTTGTGAAGCGCCCGGAGCGGCCTCGCCCCCGCCGACTCGCCATGGCCGACGAAAAGCCCAAGGTGAGGGGGGCCCCAGGCGGGGCGGGGAGAGTCCGGGTCCGCGCTCGGCCCGGCGGGGGAGCAGCCCTGACCGGCTCCGCGCGCCATCCCCCCGCGCCAGGCCGCGCTGCCCCGGCCGAGGCGCTGGCTGGCTGCCCAGCGGGCGCGGGGCCAAGCGGGGCCGGGACTCGCCCCCATCCGCCAGCGGGGCGCTGCCCGAGCCCCGGCAGAGCGAGGCCGGCCCCGGGGAGGCGGGAGCCGGATCAGCCCCGCTTTGTGCCGCCCACGAGGCCCGGCGGGGTGGGAGCGGCCCGGCCCCGCCGCTGTGTTTGCTTTTCAAACGGCCTTTGGGCGCCAAAAGAGCCGCTCGCCTTTGAAGGCCCCGTCCTCCTCCTCCTCCTCCTCCCTGCCCTGGGCTCCCCCCTGCTGGGGCTGGCTCCCTGGTGTGGTCGGGCACAGCCCCCTTCCCTGCAAAGCAAAGGCCCCCAGGCCTGGCCCTAGCCAAAGGCCGGATGCTCTGAGCCGGCTGGTTTCCCCCCTCGCCCCAAGAGCATTTGGGAACGAGGTGAGAGTCGGGAGCCATCGAAACCACTGGCCAAAGCTCCCGGGTGGAGTCTCCCTCGCCCACAGTTTGTAAATCGAGAGTCGGTGTCTTTCCCAAACATGAGCCCTAGGAGTCATTTGGCGGAAATGCTGTGGCCCATGTTCCGAAGGGGGAGCCGTGTTAGTCTAGTTCAGCAAAGCAAGCCAGGAGTCCTCTGGAGACGAACACGTTTATGCCAGGAGGTTTGTAGGTGTAGTCCCACTTCGTCAGATGCATGCAATAGAGCGATGGGAGGCCAAACTACATGATCACAATGGATCCCTCCCTAGCCTTCAAAATCTATGAAAATCCGAGAGTGGCTTTTGCATGATTTGTGTGTAATAAATGCTTTTATTGAAGCGGAAGATTTCACTGTTTGTTTCTACTTGTTTAAAAAAAGGCTAAAGCTGCTAGTTTCAGGACTTAATCACTTTAAAAGACTCTTATGGAAATCTGACAAGATGCATATTCTGAACTTGGTTTCTTATATGAGCTGTGGCATTGAAGTTAAATTTAAACTTACCTGTGATCTGCAAATTGCAGGAATAGCTTAACTGGTTTAGTTGAAATAAAGTGAGTTAGAGTTTTTATAGCACATTTGAGAATACAACCCTAAAGGTAAAATGGAGCTTTCTTAAAGATAAAATACTGTTGTTTATGAGCATGTGACAACTATATTCCCTTTTAGCTTTGAAGAATTTTTTCAGTATGCAGCTAGTATGGGTCTTCCTTTCAAGTATATCTTCTGTCACCACTGTGTATGCTAATTAATTTCAGTAAATCTTGACAGAATTTGTTAATTTCAGTACTGTCCTGGGATTGTTGTTTTTTGTTGCTTGTTTTTGCTTTTTCAAATTAGGAAGAATTTCACACTAGAGAAATTGAAAGCCACTAAGTTATGAAATAATAAATGTGAAGTTTGTAGAGTACTGTAATACCTTAATTTGCTTCTCTTTAATGACCTGTTGCCACAGGATAAAATGTTAACTTATTTCATAACTTTTAAAAATCATACCTTTCCTTCCCCCCCCTCCCCACCCCATCCCTTTATAGGAAGGAGTGAAGACTGAAAACAATGACCACATTAACCTGAAGGTGGCTGGGCAAGATGGGTCTGTGGTGCAGTTTAAGATTAAGAGGCACACGCCACTTAGTAAACTAATGAAAGCCTATTGTGAACGACAGGTGAGCTGCTTGTATGAACACTAAAGGAAGCATGTCCATAGGCAGGGACATTTTCATTAAGGTAGATGAAGACAATAAATGTCCTACCACAGTTTTGCATATTTAACAAAACTCATCACATTGCAGAATATGTACTGCTTTTAGGCTCTATTGCTAAATAGATAGAAAGTTTTCAAGAAATGGGCAAAATAACTTTATCTTCATAAAGTCTGCTTTACAGCCCCTTCCTGTGAAAGGCAACTTTAATATTGCTAGCCCCCCAAAAGCGGAAAGGGTGGGGTAAGAAGAATCATGGTTAGATAGCTGAACAGTAAAGGTACCTTTATAACAGTTATTTGTTGATCTTATCTTAAACTTCTGATTTTTGGGCTTAGTTTTATTCTACTGAGATAGGAAGTACCAATGACTGGTCTTTGATTTCTTTGAAATGTAAAACTGTGTTGGTGGTGGCTGGGAAAGAAAATGTGTACTTCATGATCAGTTTCATTTTCTCTAATGGATTAATTAACTCATCTGAGTAAACGTCTTTTGATATGCAAACAACTATGCCTTCCTATAAGCTTGCAAATAGATTTTGGAGGAAAGGAGTTTTCAAACAGTGATTGCAGACTTAAAGAATGACAGCAGAGAAGCTATTTTTTGGATGGATTGAATACCCAGAACTTAAAAGATTGTCATCTTATTTTAGGAAACTTACTGATATCTATTTTTTTGTCATAGTTGGAAAAGTTTTCTGTGTGCCCTTGGTCCAGAAGTTTCTCATGGATGTATTTTTAACAAGTCCCTTCTCTAAAAGGCATGTTTTCATCATTATTAAGTTAATTTAAGGACTTGTCTATACACACAAGCTGTATTGCTTAAATGTACTGGTATAGTTAAAGCACCTTTATACCTCTATAGATATATGCATTATGTAGGTATGGAGTGCCTTGTATCAGTATAATCAGACTGCTGTGCCGAATAGGTACATTGGTACGAAATGCAGTTTAGGCCAGACCTACGTCTAGCGATTCTATCCTCGTGCTGAGGAGGGGTATATTTCAAGGGATTTACACAATGAAATCAAACAAACTGTAGTCTCAATTAATTTACTCTGGTTTACTTGTATGTATCATTTCACTGTATAAAATATTCTCAGAGGTGCTTATAATGTACATTTCTCCAGGTCTGGATTTGAGCTAATTTTGGGAGCTTCAGGAATCCTAGGTATTATGCAGGGGAGTTCAACAGACTTGCTTTATGGTGTGAGTGAATTTGGTTTGAGCAGCAACTGCACTTGAGAATCAGAATCAGGTCATTTTGAATGGTGCATACTTTCAGTTTGGAAAACTACTTCACTATGGGTATCCTGTCCCAGTATATAAGGGCAGGAGTGAGGGCCATATGCCTTCATTATCCCACTAGGTGTTTTAAGGAAAAAATAATGAATGGTTGAGTCTCAGTCCTTTTTTCCAGCCCTTCCAATGACTCCTTGTTATCTTTGGTAAGTTATATGACCTCAGTTTTTCCCATTGTAAAATACGAATATCGCCTTCTTCATGGAGTGTTGTGAGATGTATCAAACTGCTGTAAAGTGCATTGATAATCCTGGATGAAAGGTGATATATTAATTATATGGGAAATATTGATATCCATCTAGTCAGTATAAAATGTTTGCTGAGTTCATTTTTTTTAAATAAAATGAATGCAAGAAACTCTGGCTTTCCCATTAAAAAAAAATCCATCAATCATAGACATGTACGGCTGGAAGGAACCTCAAGAGGTCATCTCTAGTTCATCTCACTCTGAGGTAGGCTGACTTCTAGGATTTAGGCAACTACTGCGATGAGCAGAAAGCAGATTTTAAATAAACTAATATCCAAAATCCTATGAAAATAGGAAATGAGTTAAGTGGCTATTTAAAAAAGTTCACAAGTCAAGGGCAAAGATTTTCAAATTTGAAGGTCTAAAGTTAGATACCCATTTAAATATTTACGCACCAAAACATGTGGGCAGATCTTTCTGTAGTTTTTCAGTGTCCATACCTTCCACCTGAAGTCATTGAAGATTTTAGCATCTCTTAACAATAAGAGCTTATGTCCCTACCTGTAGATACCCAAGCTTGAAAATTTTGGCTAAGAAACTTAAAAGTTGAAGCAAAAAAACCTTATGCATATTGAGGAGAGAGAAAAGTTAGGCAAAAAATTTAGAGTAGATGTCATGTATATAATCGGTCTTAGTAGTCTCAGAAACTCAGTAGTCTTCTGATATAGGTTAGGAAGATCAAGGTTATTGAGGATCATTGTTTCTGGAAAGAATGTATTACTGGAAATTATTTCAATATTTCATTTCTATATTTTAATTCCAAGATTATTTCTGTATCTTTGTGAGATCGGAGTTCAGAGACTTGCTTTTCTCTCAGGACTCTGCTTGGAGCTCAGACAAAATTGTCAGGAACCCCTACAAAATAAATGAACTCTTTCAGAAGGCAACAAAGAAGATCCACAACATCAGAGAAAGGAGTATGCTCTTCTTCTCTTGAGTGGAGCCACCAGTTTTCCACTCTTAGTGCATCTCTTCAAATACTCTACTTCAGTAACTAGTCATCTCTTCCTGAAAGGGCTGCAGCATCAGGTGCTTCCTCCCAAGTACTGAGCAAGCTGCCTGTGTTCAGGACTCTTTCAACTCTGGTACTTGAACCAAATTCCCTTGTGCAGCAGAGGCTTTTGGAGCTTTGCTGTTTGGTTAGCGGCACACTTATATGTTAAACTCAGACGATCTTATGGATGAGCTATGCTAGAATCTGAAGACTTATTTCAGGCTTTCAGGATGAAATGTTGCACTAGTTGGGAGATTACTTCATTATGAACTGTAGTTGCTAGGATTTTACTAAATTTGAATATTCTTGCTAAACATTTTTCCAAACAACACAACCCTGTCATAACAAGTAATTAATAAAACAGATTTCTGTTTCCATGGCTAAATGAGGACTTAACTGCTGTCAGTCCAGCATCTTCCACAACATTAAAGAGTATATATTAAATGGAGGACAGAAATGGAAGGCAGAGATAATCGAGCTGTACCTTTGACTATATGCTTGGACAACTCACTTGGCCTACATCTGCTCTACAGAGCCTATTTTGGCATAGTTGTTTTAGGCTCCCCAGACAACATTAGCTATGTCAGCAGAGGAGGGCTTTTCAGTAGTTTCTGGCTTTCAGGTCTGGATTTGGTATTTCTAGTACACTGTTTAATGTTCAGTTAGTAGGGGCAGTGATGCGTACTTTAGAATCTATTGCAGTTTGTAATTCAGAACAGGTTGCTACAAATCCTGGTAAAGTTCTGACTTTTAAATCCCAAACTGGTGCATGAGAAGAGTGAAGGAATTATGGCATAAGTTGTGATTGATTGGCCTCTGATTATCAAAGCATAGCTCCGGTTACAAATCAAAGTGAAGACTGAATAGTGTTTTAACGTCACTTATTTCTCTTTGTGCCAGGGTTTGTCAATGAGGCAAATCAGATTCCGGTTTGATGGGCAGCCAATCAATGAAACAGATACACCTGCACAGGTAAAGATTATATTTAAAGCTTGCTGCAGGAGTTATTTGTGTACAACACTACTACTAAAGAGAAATATCCATGTAACTAATGATGTTTAACTAATAGAACTTGACTATTACTATAACTTCAGACTTTTACAATAACTGGTTCAGACCTGTTGGGAATAGAATAACATATTCTGCATATAGGATATTAAACTTGTGTCACCACAGTGTCAGATAAGATGATGTACAGATCTGTTGATTCTAAGCCCTGTAAGGATTCTACTTCCTAACGACAATGATTGCGGTGGGTTAAATAGTCCTGGCAGGTATGTATTCGGGTTATGGTAGCACATTGACAGGTCTGGCATTTGATGCTTTTGTATTAAAGATTTGTACACTGTAATGTGTAAAGTATTGTCTGCCATCTCTAATTTGATGTTAGTTTTTCAGTAATATAAAGTTACCAAATGTTGTGCATACGGGGAGGTTGTAGCATTGTTGTATGCATAAGCTGGTTAAAAACAAAAATCAGACCAACAGTCTAGGATGCTGGTTCACTATGGCAGTAGTTGGTGGTGATGCCTAAGAATGTTTTCTGGAGTGTTTTTCTATAGTTGCGTACAAGCAGTTGCCCCTGAATTGCACTCTATTCCAATTTCATGCTTTTGGCTTGCTATCTCTTGATAACTAAGGGACTTGACTATTTTGCAAGCGTTGTCATAAAGCTGTGCAGTCTCCAGAATTCTGCTTCAAAGAATATGCCTTTTTAGCTTTTTACATTTAAAACTTTTGATAGAAACTGAAATGCTGAGAATTAACATCATACACAGTTTGTACTCTTTCCCTGCATGCTGTATTAAAGCTAAATCAGTCTACTGAAAACAGCCAACGCTGTGGACTTCCTGTAGATACAGAACCTGTTCCGTGTCTGGTGAAGAGCTATCCTGTGGGCATAGTAATTCCACTTCCATGAGAGGCGGTGGCTATGTTGACGAAGCTGTCCCTCTGATGTGGCTCATTCACACTGGCTCTTAGGTCGGTGTAATTTACTTTGCTCGGGGTTGTGGATGTAAATTACTCCTGAGGATGTAATAATAATAAAGTAAATAATTTATTACTCCTTAGGACGTAAAATATACCGAAAGAAGCTCTAGTGTAGACCAAGCCTTAGACTGCATGTGCTGGAAAAATAATAGAGCTGTCTCCTAAATAGTTTCATACAGCAAATGTATGAATTCTTCAATCTTGGAACAAGTCCTATCAAAAGGGAACATAAGGTATGTCTGCACTGAAAAAATAAAACCAAAAACCCACAACCTTGCGGCAGAGGAAAGTTTTACTGTGTTAAAAATAGCTGTATAGACGTTCCTGCTAGGGCTGGAGCTAGGCACTTCCTTCGCTGGGTTTCACAGCCTGTGTAGGAATGTCTATACAGCTATTTTTAGCACTGTATGCCTGGGCTCTTAGACATGCTGCCATGGGCCCTGTTTTGTAATGTAAACATACCCATAAGGACCCCAGAGATGCCAGTTGCAAGGTTTTTGTGATAGGGTAATATGGCCAGCAGTTCAGTACTTGTTTGTTACATTGACCATACAGCATGTTTGGAAACTGTTTCAATCCTTAAATTCTTTGTACTTAATAACTGGCAGCCCTTCCTTTCTTCTCTTTTTGGTTATTCATTGGGTCTAAGGACTTTGGTCGTAGTTTGTGTTCCTTAGTAGGGTAGTGTAAGCCACTTAGATGCTGTATGTTGGAACAACCACAAAGTGGGTGGACGTGGTGGCCTAAGTGAAATGAAGGGATGGAGTGGTTTGATGGACAAGAAGGTTAAAACATGTCTGTCTATGGATCTTGCTTTATGTTTTGAAATAGTCAATTATCCACCATTTTTATAACACTCTTCGTTTCATGTTCCTGTGAAGCAGGGTGAATGCATAAAGCTGGGATTCTGTTCTGATTATTTTAAGTTGTGGTAAGAGGTGTACACAAAGATGTGAAACTAAGAGAACATCTCAGATATGTCTAATATACTCAGCTGAGTTGAAAGCAGTTCTTTCTTTCTGCTGCAGTTGGAAATGGAGGATGAAGATACAATCGATGTGTTCCAGCAGCAGACAGGAGGAGTCTACTAAACAGAGAACCTGCTACTATCCTCTCCAGAACTGTGCTCCCACAGATGACACATTCACAATTAGAAAAAATGAAACTTGGTTCAGCCACATCCTGACTACTGCAGTATAGTTTTTTCTCTTCTCTCTTTTTTCCTTTTCCTTCTATTGTACATAAAGTAACTGGTGTATGTGCACAGACACAATGCATTATTTTTTTTTTTTAACTAAATGGCCAATGGTATGTTTTGATCAACATGGAATGGAGATGGGGTGGGAAAAACAAACTGGTTCTGTGAAAATACCCCTTTTCTCCATTGTGGCATGCTTCTTCAACTTTTATCTTTATATTCCAGTAAGTTATTTTGCTCTCGCTGTTGACAAACAAAAAATATTGCATACTTTGTTTGATTGGATAATTTCCATGTTTTTCTTTTATCATTGTAAAACCAAGGACGATTTTATAACTTTTTTGTACGTAGCTGTTACATGTAGAGCAATTTCTGTCTAAGTAGGGGTAAATTACTCCCAAAAAAAAACAAAAAACAAAAAAACATTGATCCTAGATAGTTTTCCCTTCAAGTAAAGCGTCTGTTGTTTAAATAAACTTCTTGTTTAAAATAATCACTTTCCTTTCTTTTTCTGCATACTGGTAACGCTTAGCACTTGTAGCTCTGTCTCCAAAACAATCTACAAACTTTAATCTTCAAACACTTACACCTCTATAGGTATATTTACACTGCATGTGGGACTGAGCCTCCCACCTCAGGTAGACACTCGCACTAGTGGGGATTGAATTAATGCCTTGAAAATAGCAGCGAGGACATTGCAGTCCCAGCAAAAACTCAGGCTACCTGCCTGAGCTCAGACTGAGACTTAGCAGCCACACTGCTGTTTTTAAGTGCCCAGCTTGAGCCCTGCTAGTTCAAGTCTGTTTATTTGTGCTTGGGAAGCTTGCTCCCAGCTGTGGAGTAGACATACTCTATGTGGTAAGTAAATAGGTATAATCTCCATTTTACTTTTGGGGAAACTGAGATAGGAAGTGTGTTCTGTTTTCATTAATGTGGGTATGGGGAGATGTATTTGGAATACCAAAGTGAGAAATCACGAAGTATAGAAGATAGACCAGAAACTTGCTCTCTCTGCATGGGTGCATTCCCTGCTTCTACACTGTGCCATCTTAACAGAATGAAATAGGAAGAGTCAAGGATCCATTTAAGCTCTGGGTCACATATCAAGAAGAGTACAAAACATGAGGGCTGCAGTGGAATGTTGGGGTAATCTAAGACTTTAATGAAAGACCACCAAGATCTTTTATTACTTCCTCTCTTCACTGACTGTGTAGAATGTTTGTTTGGATTTAGGACTGTTCTACTTTACCAGGAATGGCTAAGGCTTTAGGCTAGGCACCAGTACTTTATGATAAAGTAAGGTAGTCATCCTTGATGACCAGCTTTTGTAAGATGACAAATAACTCCAAGAGTTGATCGTTGTATGTGTGATCCCTACGCCTCCTGTCACAGCAAACACAGTAATTTTCACTCATATTGAATCCATGCATGATAGAATGTCTGTATGCTTTAGAAAAGTTAGATGATGGAATAGTGCTTTCTCATACCACCCGGTAAACATATTGTTACCCACATTCAGAGGACTCGTAATCGTTTGAGAGGAATAACTACGGAACGTGCCTGTGCTCTGTGGTAATTTTGAAATAACTATTGGAAATATTAATCTTTTGTAGGCTGCTGCTTGGTCTCCAGTTCAGAGAATTTCCTCCTTCGGCAGGCATTTGTTCTGGGCTGTACTTCTGCTTTACATTATCCTGTGGAGATGAAATTACCCTTTGTTGCAGATGTTTCCATATCTTAATCCTCAGGTGAAATTATTCCTTTCCAAAAATAGATGGTTCAATGCCTCTCAGTTCACTCTTAATTTCCTCCTTTATAGAGTCCTAGGTGAGATTCTGAGAATATTTTCCCCTTGGGCTTCCAAAGCTCTGCCCTTAAACTTGGCCAGGAAAGATTAGTCTAGCCCAAGATGTCTGAAAACCTCCTCCCATGTCTTCTAAAATTCTTTCAGCTGGATGGTGTCATGCCAAGACTTTGTTCTTCAGAAAAAGCTGTCTGTCTCTTCATCCGGAAAAGATATGTTTGAACTTGCTTCAGCTTCTGAAATAGAGAATGAAGTCTTACATTTCATATCTTGATCTCTCCAGCTTAAATTTAGGCAGAAAACTTACAGCTGCATTTTGTTTCCTGTTTCTTCTTTCCAAAGGGGTTAAGAGTGAAAAGACAGGAGGGAGCACCTACCATGTTTTCAAGAGTGGTATGGTATCCCTTCACTTCATATAAAAGTCCAATGGTGCTTCATTTGTCACTAATCTGCTGGTGGAATTCCTGGCAACATCAATGGGAGTTGCAGGGTTGGTCAAGGAAACCAGACTTTAAAATGGCTTTAGACCCAACTTTTACAAACGTTTCCCTGTACAAAAGAGGGCGGAAAAATATAACCCTCTGTAGCAATGAATCAGGTGCTGTAGCTTTAAAAATATCCCGCTATTCATCTTACCTCTTTGCAGAAGGATTTCGCTGTTGTTAAAATGAAAATTGCAATTCTTTTGTGTCTAGTACTGCTTCAGCGGATGTTGCTTTAGATAGCCTGAAAGAATCTGCTCAAATAGCTGTCTTCAGTAGTACTGGAAGATGACTATGAATATAGCTCCTACCACCTTAAAACTATTTAATAACCAAAACCGCTTTTGTTCACAAACCCTTCAGGGATTTCCTTTCCCTCCTTTACTCATCTAGCAAACTGGACAGCAGAAATCATTTACTCATTTTAACATTAAAAAATGCAGTCAGGGTAGGTATAGCATACCAGACATGGTCACAAACTAGTCTTTAGGATTTTCTTTTTATAGTTAGTATCCTTCTGACTTAAGTGGTACTTTCTTTGGAGACTGCCAGCCTTGCTGCTAAACCACTTGGAAGTTTCGCTTCTGAGTCCTGCTTCCTACAGGCTGAATGTGCTGCCTGCATGACCTCATCTTCATTAGAAAAACGACCCATTGCTGATGATGTGCATCAAGAATGGGTTCATCTGAACATAGTTTAGCTACCAAGGTGGATCAGGACAGATGTTCACTGTTTCAAAAAATTGGTTAAAGCTGGGTCAGGGATTTAAAATAGTTTGATTGCTAGGTCCAGACCCCATCCAAATGGTTTTCCTGTGTACCCTAACAGCCAGACTTTTTTCAGCTCCATTTGAGGAAAGGCAGAGGAGAATTGGTCAATAGATGCTTTTCTAGTGTAGTGAGCGGTCTTTCATATTTATGATCTATCTGGGATCTTAAAGGGACTGGACATTTTGAGCTTTCACTCAAAACATCTCAATACTGGTTATTTTAAAGGGATTCTCATGGAGCTGAGCCCCCAAATTTAAGTTTTGTTAATGAGGTTAAGAAGTTCGTAGGCTCCTAAAGGCTAGAAATGTTACAGGTCGTGCATACTAGTTAGGTACAGTAGGGCCACATGACCTCCTTCAGTATAAAAATGTTAAAGCAACAGACTCATATCTGCAGTAAGATACAGATTAATTTTATTGGCCCTTCATAAATCCCATGACCATTTTTGGACACCCTAAGACTTATTTTCCCATAACTGCTGTCTTCATAAAAAGTGTAATCTAAGAGTTAGAGTAGGGCACTAGGAGCCAGGACTCCCAGGTTCTGTTCTGGGCTCTGATGCAGTCTTGTCTTTGGGCAAGTAACCCATGCCAACATTTTCAAACTTGAGTGTCTAAACTTAGAGACTTAAATTCAAATATAGGGACCCTAAAGAAAAGTGGCTTGCGTTTCAGAGGTCCAACTGCACTACATTCAGTGGGAGCTTTGGATACTTAATACCTGATCATCCAGTTTTAGTCAGACTTCTCATTATAGATTTAAGTGTCCAACTTTAGTCTCACAAATTTGAAAATGGCCTTAACTTCTGTGCCTTAGTTTCTCCATCTGTAAAATGAGGATAACAATACCCATGCACCTAACAGGTGCTTTGAGAATTAATGTTGGTGATATGCTTTTAGGATGTTTATGTGAAAGGGGTTCTAGAAGTGCAAAGTATTACAACATCTTTGACATCAGAATGTTCTGAAATGGAACATGTTTAGTGGCTAATAGGAACTTCTAGGGGACAAGAAGAATATCTCTTGTGTCACATTGCACTGGCATATAGTGGGTTCTCAAGTTGTCTTTCAGGTACAAAAAAAAAAGATTAAATCAATGCTAACAATATATTATTAAATTATAATGTTCTGTTGCTGCAAAATAATACAGAGTCAAAGCTAATATACCAATATAAAATAAACATCTTGGCAAAATATAGCTATGCTCAAAGCAGATATTTTTCCTGCAGGAACATTCTTTTCCAGTAACTTCATTTTGTTGCTCATATGGCCTAGCCAGCATAATGTAAGTTCTGTCATTTTGTCTGATGGATGCTGATTCTGTTGTGACCATTACTGCACCATTAATGAAAGATATTTTGTGATTAGACCAGAGAACTGACTCTCTGTGCTTCAACCAATCGGAAATGTTTGGATTTCTAAGGACCCAGCTATTTGTTTTGAAAGCTAAAAGGAAGATGGTCATCCTTTTATCTTTACATTTTAAATATAAAATGAATATAAACATGGGAGATTTTGTTAAAATAGAATTCAAGATTGTGGCCTCTTTTCTCCATACATGTCTGTATCCCCTGGCATGATGGGCTAGTCTGGAACAATAAAACAAAATACTATTTAAAATATTTTTTACTGTTTCTGTATTATGTTTTAATCTAATACAATAATCACATTTAGAAAAGTGATTTATTTACAGTGGGACGGATTCATCTCTGCTGTAACTAGGTCATCAAAGTCAATGTATTCAGCCCAGAGACAGGTACATTTGGGTACATCTGACCTATTCTGTTTATTTTGTTTTTGTTTTAAAGGAAGAATGAGGTATGGTGATTGGGAGGCAATGTAGTTGAGGGAATTGGAAATTAGGATTCTGATCTCCAGTCTGTTACTTTGTGACCTTTGTCAAGTCATTTAGCCTCTCCATGTCCTATTTCTCCCTCTCTAAAATTGAGCTAATATTCCTGACCTCTATCACAGGAGTGTTGGGAGGCTTTATTATTTAATCTTTATGAAATGTTTTAAATGTTTGGATGGAAGATGCTAGAGAAACACTAGATCTTACCTGAGATTATTCTGTACCAAGTTCTCATGTAAGTAGAGTGGGCTGTTTCCTCAGGATGGAACAGTAACCAGCCAGTTAGAATATAGGATTATCCTGACACGAATAGGTGCAAGGTCATTCCAGGATATCCATTCATCCTTCATACTTTGTAAAATGGCATGAGAGAATAAGCACATGACAGAGATTAGTTATGTATTACTGGAAGGTGCTCAGATAACATGGTGATAAGCATGGTATAAGAACCTAGACAGAATAGACGAGAATCCTAAAAAGCAGTAATATTTCTTATATAACCTCATTACTTGATGAGTATTGTTTTTAGTCAATCTTTTTACGAGTGCCATGCAGCTAATTACCATGGTCTATGTGTTTATAACCAAGTGGTGGAATCAGGGTGCCTTTGAAATTTATTTCCAGTACAATCCCCCTTTGCCCCATTAGATTGGGGAAATGGAATTTATCTGGATAAACAGGGAACGTTTCAAAAGAATTAATGCATATCAAAGGTAATAGCCCAATTTTGAATAATGTAGAGTTTTATTAAAATGTGTTTTACTGTATGTTTGTCACACTTGTATACAGTCTAAGGATAAACTTCACTGTACCTGCATGAAGCCCAAGGAATTAGGCTAGGTGGAGGTGAAGTGCCAAAGGGAGAGGGGTGAAATCTATCTGCCAGTCACAAGATGCACAAGACTTCCAGTGCCTGTGTAATAAGGCACTTGTCCATGGGATGCATGTACACATGCCAGTATACCTGTTCAGACCTTTTTAACAATGGAATTCTATGTTATGTATTGTAATTCTTCCTTTCCGTAACTGAGAATCCCCAAGGGATTGAGGGATCACATGACAGGGAAGGATCATATGACTATAGATAAGATGATTGCCCCTGGTGACTATGTAAGATGTAACTTAATAGCATGAGGGACTGGGGGGCGGGGGAGGATGCAGCAGATAGCAGAACAATGACAGAACTGCAGTTATCAAACATCAGGAGCGGGATTGGTGGAAGCTCCTGTGCCCAAAAGCAGAGCTGTATGACTCCTAATGAAGGGTTTAAAGGATGAGCCCTGGGGAAGGACTGAAAGGATGTGGGGAACCACAAGGGTGAAGAGTTGAATGGATTCTTGTTCATTACTAAGGGAAAACCTGTGTGGGGAGACCTTATGATGGATTTAACACTGTTGGAGACTAGTTTGCCCCTAAAGAGGGAAAACTAACGCAGAGTGCCATACCACTGAGAGGCAGAGACAGTGATCCTGCCCCAGCCTGGAGGAGATTAGAAAGAAGAGCACCTGGCTCCACTGCACTCGGGAAAGACTGAAGTAATGTAGTGGGAAGGGGGAAACTCTTCTCTTTGTGGAGTCTATCAAGACATTGACCTCTCCTTTCATTGATGACATCCAACTTCTGTTCACTAAAGTAGCACAAAGTCTTGGGGTTCTCCTGGGCTCATCATTAATGTTGAATGCCCAAATTGCAACTCTAGTTATAATTGCCTTCTCTTACCTTCAGTTCACTAGGGGACTGTACTCCTTTATCCTGGATGAAAATTTTGGCAACAACGGTCCATCCACCTGGCACTTCAATAGTGGCATATTGTAGCTGTATCTGGGGCCAAAAGGGGAAGAAGGAAGACTTCGGCTTGCTTGCAAAATGCAGTTTTCTGCCTCAATGGGACAAAAAGTCAAGAATACATCACAGCAGCATTCTGCACTGAGAGTTAAGGTACAGATCATATTTGATGCCAGTTCAAGCACTTAATGGGTCAGGACCAGCTATATCAGAAAGAGTCTCTATCCATGATTCACTGTGACAGTTCTCTTTTGACAGAATGCAATTAACAAAGTTGGAAAGAACATAGCTGACCTAAGGGAATGAGCCAGTAGCAGAGATAAGATTGAACCAAGATCCACCCTTTGGAGCATACTGCTATAGTCTTCCTGCTTTAAACAAAGACAAGAAGCTGCTAATGCTTAAAAATGTAATTGATAAATGAAAAAAGCTAAAATCTGGGCAGAATCCTCTACATAATTTTATGAGACTCTAAATTACGGAAATACCCAAGAGTTGTAATGAGTATTTTAGGAATACCTAAATTGGTTTTATAATGTGAGGGTTTGAATGAAGGAAGAATGCAGTGAAGAGACTGATACCTTGAGAATAAACACTTGGTCATGGAAGGGTCATTAGATGGATGCTTTTCCGATATGATTAGTATATGTCCTATGCTAGTGCTGATATGCATGTTCCTGGATGTTAGTTTCATGGCTTAAAATGTCTTTACATTTGTCACAGGATAGCATTTCAACAACAGGTGAATTTGTCTATGTCCCAGGGATTCAAACAGCTGCTGTGGGCTGTTTTCCTTTGAGGCAGTGTTAGGATCAGCAGACTATTAATTTAATTGTATTATTGTACTATCTAGGAGCCCCAGTCATAGACCAGGACCCCATTGTGCTAGGTGCTGTACAAACAGAGAACAAAGAGTCCCTGTCCCAAAGAGTATACAATCCAAGTATAGTGATTCTCTTGAACTCTTGTTATAGATACAAGACTGGCCAGGCAGCTATTTGTGTCAGCTCTTCAAAATCCCTTACACTGAACAGATTTTAGTTAAAGATTATCTTTTAGTCAGGACTGCCACCCCTCCACACCCTAAATACCATAGGGTCTCCTGTAAACTCAGTGAGACTTAAACTTTTTGTGTTATTTAAAGATAATTTTCCTCTGGGCATGGGATTCTTCTCATCTCGACTTTAAAAGATTACAGTTTAAATACACAGTTTGAGGGAAATATTTTTTTAATCTCAGAGTCAAATCCTGAGAGTTTTAGCAAATGTCTTTTAAATAGCAAAATTCCTGAGAGGTTGGATTGTTACTTATGAGAAAGTATTTAACTTTTTTAAAAGGGTAACTGAGTTAAAAAGATTGTGTCAAACAGCTGTTTGATCTGCCACTAAATAGATGGGATGAGGTGTAGAATGTCCCCAGAATCCAAATAGTTAAACAGACACTTTGATAAATATTTTTTAAAGTTCTTGACAAAAATGTCTTGAACTCTTGTGTTTTCCGTGCCTTTAACAGTTAATTTAACAGCCTCTATTTCCTGAATTCTGCTCATATCAAGAATGATGACATTACAAATATAGAGGTATAAACAAAGCAGTAGAAACTGTACATTGCATGAGAAATTGGGAGAATGGCAGGGGGAATGAGAGGGTCTGGATGTCTTTGCAGATTGGGAGTAGATTATGGTGCTTCTGAATCACAAATTCAGATAGAGATCTGCACATTGTTGACAAAGTTACAATATGTTGGCTGATGGTTTACATGAAATGGTGATTTCAGTCTAACTCCCAGTAAACAGGTGTTTAGAGAAAAATCAGGCATCCCAACATGATCTCTAGAGTTTTCCAAATCAGGGTTGAGGTATGTTGGCAGTGGATCATGTAGAGCCTCCTAAACAATTTGGATTTTCTGAGATCTTCCCAATCTGTGCTCCACAATCCATAACATTGTTCTAGGCCCAAAAACCCTCTGTTCTAGGCCCCAAAACTCTCCCCCAAGTCCTCCCCATATTGCACTGTTTTTTGACTTTTTCAGAGGTAGTTATGATGTTGTGTTGCAGTGGAGACCTTTTGAAGTAGCATCATCATTTTGGTCTAATCTCTAGTACCATTGCATCACAACATACCATTTTGATGTGGTAGAGAACTGAGGAAGGTTTTTATGCAGGGGTATTCCACTGCATTGTTTTGTGGAATATTAATATTTGGATGTCTCGCCAATGTGTCGCATAGTGACAGTGGTTTGATGAAGTACGAACATATTGCAACAGAAATGAGATTCTGAAATAGCAGCATCTCACTGTATTACCATGTGGATATTTTGAAAGAAATAACTACTGTGTTAGATTTTGAAGCCCTCTTGTATGTCTTTTTGTATGGATGTTTGAGGCTGCACCATGCTCATCACGTGATCAAATTTTGAGATGGTGCTCTCTTGCTGAATTCCATCACGTTTTGAGGTGCTACCATAGCGTTTCATCTGGACATTTTGAGGTGATGTCCTTGCTCTATGTTACAGCATGATAATAGGCTTAGGTGGCTATTGTGATTTGAGGTAGTGGCCTCAACTTGCGCCACAGGACTATGACCTATGGAGGTGATATCATCATGAAATCATGGCTTGATGATGTTCTGAGGTAGCACCAGCACCATGGAAACTGTTTTGAGACATTTGATGCATGGGGGACATGTTGGTAATTGAGTTAAAAGACTGAATTTTTTGCCTGCACCCTTCCCACCGAAGTGCAGGTAGGCTAGGCCCAGACAGTCTTGATGTGGGGATCCAGCAATTCCCTCTTTGGCTCCTCATAAGGGAAAAACTGTGGTACTGGAGAAGAATGACTGCAGATCAGTGAGCCTCAATCTTCCGCTGTCTAATCAGCACGCAGCTGTACCCATGTGACATCCCGATCTCAGGGCTAGTAGGATTGGATGAGTCCCACAATGGGAAATAGGCTTTTTGCCTGGCCTTGTAAGCAGTTGAGCCAATCAGAACCCTAGTCATGTGACTGACAGCCCATCTTTCCATTCAATAACAAAGGGCCCTGGCTCTAAAAGCAGCCAATCACCTCTGAGCAAACCTTTTTCTGCACCAATCAAGTTTAGGGACAGGAAAGGGGGCCGCTTCTTGCCGCTTAGTAGAGATGCGAAGGCGGGATGAGCGCAGAGTGGCGGCTCGCTGCCCAATGGCGGAGGGAATGGGTTTGAACCATCCTATAAGCGGGGAGACGGGTGCGTCTTTTGCGGTATAAAGGCGGCCACTGGTGGGGGTGGCGGCGCCCGGCTGCTGCTGTAGTAGTTGTCACCGGCAGCAGGCAGGAGGAGTCATCCGCCGCCGGCCTTTCGCTCGGGAGCTCCCGCCATGACCACCACGACCACCTACAAGGGCGTCGACCCCAGCGGCAGGAGCAGCTCCAGGTGGGTGGGGGCGGGGGCCCGCGAGACGCGGGGCGGGGCTCCGGGGGGCTGAGTGGCCGTTGGAGCCGTTGCCCTGCGGGGGGGATTCGGCTCCGAATCCGTTAGGCGCGCGCCAGCGGCGGGAGGGGGGCGGGTCCGTTCCAGCCTCGGGGTGGGGTGGGGGAGCCGGGCCCCGCCATTCCGCCCCGCCCCGCCTCTTCTCGCCGCCCGAGGCAGCCGGGGCTGGGCCGGCGGGCGGCGGCTGCTCTCCGAACAAAGGGAGGAAGGTGGCGGCTTTCCCGAGCCGGCGCTGGGCTCAGGTTTTCCCGCTGGGTGGGGCTGGAGCCGGCTCCATTGTCTCCGGGCGGTGGCGTCTCCCCCGGTTCCCTAGCGGGGGGCGGCCTTCCCCTCAGCCGCCGGTCTGGAGCTTCAGGGCGGGTTTGGTCCGGGGGGCCGCTGCTGGGCAGGGATCCGGGGCGGCCGGGTCTCCAGGAGCCTGCTCCAGGCCGGGGGCAGTGAAGGCGATCGGCGGATCGATCTGCAGCCTGGGCTTGGCTCTTCCTGGGGGTCAGAGGGAGCCATTTTGAGGGGCCAGGAAAGTGGGGCGGGGGGGAATAAAGGAACAAGACCATGAGACTAGACCAGGGAAGCCACCGCTTGTCTAGAAACACAGAAAAGGTAAATCAGACCCTCTGGGCGGTTTCTGCACCGCTTTCCTCAAGAATGGCCCCAGCCCACATTGAGCTGGGGCGTGTGAAATTGCAGTCGTGAAGCGTTTCCTTCTGGGGAGAAAAAAAAGTCAGGGTTTTTTTTTTTTTTTGGTAAGTCTTTGCTTTAAACAAGCAGATGCTTCCTGTTGAGGATTTGGTAATTTAAAAGGTCTCTGTCGCAAGGGTTTTTCCTTTATGAAGCGAAGACTGATGGCACGTTGCGCATTTCCTTGGGTTCCACGCGTCCTGTTAAAAGCAGCGCCTCACCACAAGTGTGGCTTTTGGCCGTGGCGTAGCAAATGTCAAGTCCTGGGCTTGGACGGTGATTAAAAAGTTTTCGGTTACTCTTTGCCGGGTGATTCTGTAGGCTATCAGACCCTTACAATGAAGCAAGTTAGGGTTGGTTTGGCCACCCTTCTGTATTTCTGCTTGATTCACCAGGGTGTCTTAATCTATGTTTGACATCAGTCTGCCTAGGAAAATGATTCAGTATTAACATCACTACCCTGTCAAGTAGGGGAAGACGTGAGGTATGGCAGTGAGCCCTTGTTTGAGCACTCCGCTCCAAGAACTAATAAATGTGGCATATAATGATATGGAAGACAAAAAAGTCAGTCTTCATATGTGAGCACTTTCCTTAGAGAGAATTCCTCTTTATCAAATACAAGATGTAATAGTTCAGCCTGCTCAGTTCATGGGCTGCTTACTGCCTGCTGCACCCCATGTGACATCCTTAGGGACATATATACAGGTAGCATGCATTTCATATGGATGTGACCCACTTAACACACAGTTGGCTGCATGTACAGCCCACAGTGATAAATAGATTGAAAACCACTGCAATAGATGATCTTTAATGGACTATTTGAATAGTTAAACCCAAATACATACTTCAGAAAGGGGAAGGAGGAAATACGGTATATGAGGTATATGTGGATTCTTAAAAGCTATTACTTTTAATCTATTGGCAATCTGTGATTCCTGCTGTTGTATGTTCGGTTTGTGGGGGAAGAGGGAATTCTATACAGAATTCCTGCCATATGATAAGGAACTGTGCAGTTGTTAAGTATACCCCTCGAAAGATTTCTTACCAATAAAAAGTAAGTTTAAAAACTCAGTTTACTTGTGGGATAGTAAACTAATTAATTCATGCTTATGTAGGTGTTGTGCTGCTTGCCATGATGCTGTATTTGAGTTGAGCGGGGTCTCAAAATTTTTGATGTCTTGTGTTCTGCTTTTAGTGTAGTAAGGTTAAGGTCTGGAAAGATCAGAACTATTTCCTGGCATGATCCTACCAGTCTGTGAATCATAGGTTCGCTATTCCTGCTCTGCTGTATTTGTTGAATTTTTACCTGGTGAGACTCTATTGACGTCTGTCTACTATACGCTGTAGGTTAAGGCCCAAGATTTTTGGGAATGATACTTAAAAAGCATTGTCATGCTCTCCTCTTTATTATAGAATCATGGGACTGTTCATTCTTTTTTTCATAACTCTGAAAGCAACTTCTTTGGGTGCTGTGAATAGACAATTGTCAGTATTTTGAATTCTGGCTGAGAGCTGGTCACATTTGTCATCTTGCCTTGTAAGTGGTGTTAATCTTCTTAGACTTTGATTTCATCAGCTGACACTTTTGAGGAGTTAAAGGAAGTTATGCTGAAGAAAAAGTGGCTGAAGGAATTCATAGTTTAATTTGTGTCAACTTTCTTGCTTTCACTAGTTGACTTCCAGGAGGAGGAACCAGACTGGCTTTTTCTTACGGTTTTCCAATAAAGATCTCATTGCTAGATTTATCAGGCTTTTTTTTTTTTGGAGCTCTGTAGACGTGTCTTCCTTGCTTTGAAGCTTAGCTCTGTCCCTTAATAATCTCTGCTCAATACAGATGGCACTCAAACAATTTTTACTGTAAAGCTTTTCAGCTCGTCTCTTAATTCAAGAACCTGCTGCATGTTTGGGTTTTTAAAACATGGAACAATTCCAACTAGAAGAATCTGGAACCCAGACATGATTAGGGATGGTGCAATGGCTCATGAGCCAAACTTTAGTCTTTTTGTCACATTGCTCATTTCAAGATTAACTTCTATAGTGTGCTTTAATGAATGTGGCCGTTAATAATTGAAATATTGGGCTGTGACCTAAATAGAAGTCTTTCTTGGCTCTGAGTTTGAAAAATGTAGCATCTTTCATTGATCCTGAGATGTAGGGCTAAATGATGCTGGCTGTTCTGTTTTCTTTGTTTGGCTGCCTTTAATATTTAGTGTTGTGAGTTGTACAGTATTTTTCTACATGGTCCTTTCATTCACCACCAAAAACAGTGACAGAACAAAAGTCTTCATGCTGTCCTGAAATACGTTTAGCTCCAGGAATGAACTACACACGTAACCCATTCTTGGTACCTGTTTAGTGCTTGATTTCCAAGTGCCAACAAGTACAGTGAGAGTCGGTGTTGTTTACCCCTCTCCTGTGAATTGATTGTGAAATCTAATAATTTTATGGTGGCTTTAGTGCACCATCAAACTGGGCCTAGTTTAACCCCCTCCCCAGCCACCATGACTATTGTATTCTAGTGCCCAGAGCTAGCAATTCCTTTGTTTATGCAACCGCCTCTTGGATAAAACTTCTGTAACATTTGTGATAAAATTCTTGAAATAAGATTGTCACATTGAATCATTCTCTAGGGTACTGCGCCCACCAGGTGGAGGCTCCAGTTTCTCTGTGGGCTTTGATTTGCCAAAAGAGCAGCCAGTGCGAAGAAACAAAATGGCATCTAACATATTTGGCCTCCCTGAAGAGACTCTACCATCTTGGTCTGGCTCAACAGGTAAAGCTTCACTCTCATTTCACTTTTTGTTGAAATGCTTCTTGTTCAGCTTTGAGATCCTTTTTTAAACTATGAGTTGGTGGATGGGAAATCTGTGTGTTGCTGTAAGTCGTGAAGTGAACTAACATTTCATTAATGGTTGCTTACAATAGATCTTAATTTTTTTTACAAGCTATCTGAATAAGTCTCATCATAAAACAAATAGCCAAGGGACTTAGTACTTGAATACAGAACTGTTGTGTGCTTATGTTATAGACTATTCTAATTTGATAACCCTTCATGGAAAGTGCTGTGACTGAACTGTGGACTAAAACCGTTAGTCTCCCATAGTGGCTGCTGCTGCTGCGTCTGGCAGTACAGAGAAAAGATGATTTTTGTAATTAAGACACTGGACTAGGATTTGGGCAATCAGGTTTAATCTCCCATCTCTGCCAACACTTTGTGTGATCCTGAACATTAGGTTCTCTGTGTAAACAGAAAAAAAGTGGTGGTTATCTCACAGGTGAGGCTATGAGGATAGATTCACTAATGTTGTGAGGCATTTAGATACTGCACTGGGGAGATGCCTGGATGAAATCTTGGCCTGCTGGGGTTTCACTAGTTCATCAGAAATAAAGCTTTGGATAATTGTGCTGGCCTGCTTCCTTATAGGCTGAATTTTCATTCTAACAAAGATAAACTTCTGTTTTCAGGGGCCATGCCCAGTGAGGTCAAAGAAGATTCTGAACCAGATGGACCACAAAGAAGAAACTCTTCTGATGCAAACTGTGGAGACTTTGTAAATCCAAAGGTCAGTGACTGTCAAGCCAGGTGCTGTGCTTGTGACTGTGTAATTACTGCTAGTAAGAGTGTATGGTAGAAAAAGGGCCTAAAAGCAGAAAGGTAGCTTTAATGTGGCCTCTTAGTTTCTGCTTGGAGAAAGTATAAAATCTTCCTGCATCTCTAATGTGCTGTGGTCTATCAAACTAAACAGTGAGCTCTAGATTTTTTTAAACTGGGTACTCGGAAGGGTGACCAGATAGTAAGTATGAAAAATGGAGAGATCCCCTCCCCGAATATAGTTGCATATACAACACACAGCCCCTAATGTCAGGATGGGATCTCTGATCATCCTAGTGCTCACAACATTTTCTTGCTTGCTCTACTGCTAAAATCCACAAGTGGTGGAAAATTATGCTTTAGTCACAAATGCCATATAAAGCATTGGCATGTAAAGATTAAGCCACATTCTTCTTGAATTAAAAAAAAAAAGACTTTGGGAATGCCAGCTTTGTGCTGGTGTAAAACAAATATATCCTGGATGCTTGTGTAAAGACTTCCCTGACTGTCATCTACTGGTAGCAGCAGATGTGATTCTAAATCATGAAGAAATAAGATCTAGAATAGCAGCTTCTCTGCACATAGCAGAACTGGGGAGTGGGAAGGTTAAGCAGACTTCACATTTATGAACAAATTCTAATAATTTGGTCTTCTCAAGAAAAGATACATTGGGCAAAGTGTA
This sequence comes from Pelusios castaneus, assembly GCA_007922175.1. Classification (NCBI taxonomy): domain Eukaryota; kingdom Metazoa; phylum Chordata; order Testudines; family Pelomedusidae; genus Pelusios; species Pelusios castaneus. The sequence goes on along the minus strand of ML685815.1, from coordinate 746,848 downwards.
GCCCCAGGTATGTTGATAGGGCAACAGATAAGTGTCTAGTGACTTACTGTTGTAGTTCATCTTTAAATGGCTTCTAAAGTCATTAATACAAAGACAGATTAAAGTTGACTGTTTTGATCCACAACAAGTGTAGTGTAGGAAACATCTAGCTTGTGAAACTGAAACATAGCAGCTGTAAATATTGTCTGGTGGTTGCAGCAGAAAATCAAAGCAAGCTGTTTGGTTTAATTGTATTACCTACTTTGTAGCTGAGTGAGTTTGACTTTGTGAACATAATTCCTGTCACGCAGAATGCTTCTCTTGCACAGTAGCTATAGCTGCAAACCATTCAAACTAGAATAATGAAATTAATTTCAGAATTAAGAGGAACATACATGTGCTTCAGTCTGACTCAGGTAATTCTGTTGACGTCACAGGAGCTGTATCCGCTTACAACAGATGAGGAACAGGCACACAGATCTTATAAGATTGATTAGATCATTGTCAAAGGGTTGATCTGCATCTGGAAAAGTGACCCAGTATTGTATCGATTACCAGCCAGAGTTTCATTTTAGGCCCCAATCTGGTGTTAAATATTTGCTAATGTAAGGAACAAAATTACACTTTCTGTAACAGTACTGAAGTAATTGGGACCAGGTAGAATGTGAGCTCAGTCACATTAATGGTGGTAACAATCATTTTGTCCCACTTTACACAAGCAGATAAGCTGCCTCGGGGACAGCCAGTGTCAGTGGGGGTAAGCTTCCTAGTGTAACGGGAGACAGACTCAACATTACCCACGTTGTATTTAAAACTCACTTGATAGCTGTAAAATTGTAACTTGTGTAAAATTATCAGGGAACTTTCTAATGAAAGGCACTAGATGAATAATGTTGGATTGAAGTGCTTTAGCCATTTGCTTCCTGTACACACCATCACAATACCAGTTTCTCCATGTCAATGCAACTCTGGGCTTTAGGGTGAGATGTAATGTCTGTCCATTCAGTCTTTATAACAGTGTCCTCCTTAGAAACTGATATGTATGTGTATTAAACATAAGAGATATCTAATACATTTCCATTAACAGCTAGCCAAATGTAATTCTAGACATTTGGTTGAATTGACCTCCTTCATAGATATGATGGCAGTAATTTCTTCTGTTCAGCAGAACACATGCATTGTCCACAGTACTGCCTTGATATTTGACCTGAAAAATCCAATGTCTTAAGATTACTTTCTCTGTTTTTGTATTCCCCCAATTTAGAAGGCTCTACTGGTGTAGGGAAGCAAGCTTTGCAATCATTGTTGGGTGTGGGGTGGTGGTCATTGTGGCACGCTGTATCTAAAATTGAATGCAATGCAAAGTACAGGAAATAATATGTATGCATGTTCTTTTCCAGGGCAGGGAAAGTGGTGATGCTTTCGGTGAGTAACTCTTCTCGTGTTTAACCTGTAAAGAAGCCTTTAGGAAACAAATGGAGTTATAGTGTATTTGAGGTGGTGGAATTTGATACTGAATATATGTTCAACAGTGAAATCCAGCCTGTAGTTATCTTTTGGATCTTTTAAAAGGATAGTGACTTGAATGTTTCCCATATTTGGTTAGAATGTGTATGGAGTCTAATTGTAGAATATCTGTGGATTTTGTTTTTAATCCATTGGATCTGAGGTCACAGCCCATTCCTTTGCCAGCAACAGAGTTAGTGCCAAGAAGTCTGCACTTGGGACTAATGGATTAACTTGAAACCTGTATTACAAGTGAAATGGAGTTGGGGAGGGACAGTCCTTAGCTGTATTAACTGAGACACTGCACCAAATACCTGCATCTTATTTAACCTGAATCAAATAAATCTTAGTGTGGAACTATGGGAGTTGTTTGAGTCTCCTTATTAGTACCCTTAATCACTGGGGATTGCACAAAAGAATCCTTGGTACTAGCATTTCAGTCAATATATATATATGAAGATTGTAAATGACTTTAGTTTCTGAACATTTTGCTGATACTTCAGAGGCTGAGTTCAGACACTATGGGCATATTCATTTGTACTGCTTAAACAAAACTGAAACCATAAAACTTGTGCCCTCTCACGTTGCAGAAAAACTTCCAAATAAATTGATGAAATGTGACTGTTTTTGCTGACCTTTGTAGGTATGTTAGTATATGCCTTTGTATAGTCAACATTGTTCCCTTAGCTGTTGTTGCAAGCAAGTTCATATTGTACACTTTGATCAAGTGTCATAAATGGAAAGACATCCTGGCAATTACCTTGGCTCTGAGGTGGAGCCCACAGTTGGCAGCAATCCCACGATGACAGAGTGATCTGTTTAATAATTTGACTACCAGCAAAATTTGGCACTTGCAATTCTGATCCAGAAGGCATAAATCACTCTGAACACTGTCCCCTGATCAGATGGGGTATGCACATTTGAAACTGAACACTTTAAAGAGCCACATTTGAACATAGGAGTCAGTTACCTGCTCCCAAAAGGGTCTTCCATAGCACTCATAAGGTTCATGTTTTTGTCAAAACTGATTTTTTTTTTTTTTTCTTCCCCATTAAGCCAAATAAATACTCAATAACAGTAGGGATTTCTGTTGTGATCCCTTAGGGCAGATGTTCCCAGGCTTTTTTCCCTGAGGCCCACCTGTGCAACTGAAATAAGCACTTCCAGCCCCCTAATGCTTCTGGAGGAAAAATAATTGTAATTATTACATATAAACTAAAATTGTAAATAAACAGTGTACATATTTCTTTTTCATTGTAATAGTAGAAGTCCCTAGCAACATGCACTCAAAGAAATGCTTCAAGATCTTTGAAACCAGTTTTAGTAAAACAATACTTTAAAAATGTTTGAACACCACATTTTTCTCTCAACAGGAAAACACAATTTTGATAAAAACTCAAACAGTACGCAACAGCAATGCAAACAATTGTTAAAAATACACTATATGATTTTAAAACATTGTCCAACTTGGAACACTATATATTTTCAGTTTTCCAGTGTAAAGTCTGAATTTTTGTGCTGTGTAAATAAAGATCCAACCCTGTGTTCTTTTAATTAGAAAAGAAGAATCAACTATTGTAAATAAATGTACAGACCTAGAGTTATCTTACTGGGATGGTTGTGCTTGCATTTCCTTGCACAGTTTTTCCTGCTGGTGATATGGTAGTGAGGCTTAACATGATTCATCTTCAGCCTGCTCAGGGCTATGTGCAGATAGAAGAGTAACTTTGGCTCTGTGGGGGTTGGGGTTGAGGTGGGGGGGAGGGGGGGAGGAGAGAGAACTTGTCATGCTCTCGGTCCCTAAATGGCATAGTTTGGGCAACTTTGCTTCTTGTGGTTGTGTGTGGGCTGAGCCAGGCTAGACCATCTTGTCCTATGTGGTCCTTTTGACCATTGGCACTCAGTGATTAGCAGGAACTGAGAACCATGCTGACCTGAGCATGGCAGCTGTTACCCAACCCACTTGAGAAAACTTGCCTTAATGCACAGAGCACCTGGTGTTACTGCTTCTGCCCTACACCCCAAATGTTCCTTCATGCCCCTCTAAGGAGCTTGTGGGGGAGAGTGGTGACTCCAAGCACTCTGCATCTAGGGTCAGTTTCCCCAGATGGGCTATGCTGTGAGGCATGAGGAGCTGCTCTCCCACCATCTCCTTATCCAGCCCATGAACTCAGCTTGGCATCCCCTTCCTCCCCTTTTTGAAACTCTGCCCATGAGGGCAGACCACCTGGGAATGGGCTGCGGCCCACAATTTGGGAACTCCTGCCTTAGGGCACTGTTATCTACTGTGTGGCCCTTCAGGTTCTTAATTGTGGCCCTTGAGGAGGATGAATGTTGAGTAGAATTTCTGTTTGATTATAAATTGAAAGTGCTAGTAATGTTCATGTAATCCCCTCCCCTTGCAAGCCTCTTGGGTGTCCCAGGCTTATTCTTGATTCATGAAATTTTTAATTGATTCTAAGTTCATTAAGCTACTAGTTTTTTCTCTTGACTAGTATTCTCCAGCTTCATGGCAGCATGAATCTGTCCTGGTGACCAAGTAGATTTAGCTTCAACTCTCGAATCTGATCTTTTCACTGTCTCCTTTTGGCATTGTCCTCTTTCAGTTGCTTCGGGACTGGGCAAGCTTAATGTCCCTTTGAAAAAGCCAGATGGTGCTTGGAAACAACATGCCTTTCGTTGTCAGAGATAAAGGATTACCATCCAATTAAACAATGCTCGTTAGAAGTGACTTTTCTGTAACTGAGAAGTGTTCTGTATTTTAGGTGGTAATCATTTTCACACTCTAGTCATTTTCCTTTTCTGAGTGGTCCTTTCACATGAATAGAGCTCTTTAAAAATGGAGACTATTGCCAGAAAATAACATTGAAGGGAGACTCAAGAACAGGTGTAGTACTGAAGTGATTTTTAATTCCTCTTCATGTCAAGTGGATGGTGTCCTTTTTCAGTTATTGTCTTTACCAGCTAGCTTTGAGCAGGTGTGTTTATTAGCAAAATAGTCCATGTAAATACCAAAAAACATTCTTTCTTTTAATCGTGAATAGTCTCTTCCTCCAGCATCTGTGTGAAAGCTGATGCCTTTCCCATCTTCTAAATTTACACTAGCAATCACCCATTTCCTGATTAGAACAAATTCATTTCTTTTTTCCCTCAGTATTTTCCTGAGTGCCGTTTTCCACACCTGTAAGCTTTAGCATCAGGAAGAAGATCAGCAAAGTTGTTAACACCTACACTTCCTGAAAGGACTTCTCCTTAAAGGTTTTAGGGAAAAAAATCTCCCCCCCCCCCCCCCCCCCCCCAGTGACTGGAATAGACTGGGCTTGACTTCTGGAAGCTACATGGCAAGTGTTGATTTGGGAAGAGCAACTAATGTCCCTGACTCAACTATGAGGCTTTCTTTAATGTTTTCCTGTGACTCATTTCTAGTGAGTTTTAATTAGCACTCCAGTGTAGGGGGCTGAAACCAGGGGTAGAGATTAGTAAGGCAAGAGCAGGAGTTTCCAGACCTTTAGAAACGAACTTTCTCTGCATGTTGCAAACATTGTTACTAGTAGCAAATTTGGTTGATACAGAATAATTCATGTTATAGTTCTGCTTATAATTAAAACCCTAAGGCGACTGGAATAGTTAGTTCCTTCTGCATTGGATAGTCACTTGATCAATTTTTCTCTCCTTGATTCACTTCCTGATGGCCATGTCAGTGAAGAAAATAGCCATTTAAGCAACAAGTGACCCAGAGTTGTTTTTTCTGATAAGTCAACACTTTCTTGTAATATTAATAGTAATGTTTCCTCTTCCTGACCACTCAAGATTGCGGATTAAATTTGACTGACCAGAATAAGTTTGTAAAGACACAGACAAACCACTCAAACTTGCACATCTGTAGCATTAGGTTTAAGAACCTGTACACCTCTCTTCCAAAGCAAGAGCAGAAATGTTAGGAGTCCCTTGTGAGCCCTGGCAAATTACTCATTAATTTTTCCCGCCAGTCTCCTGTGGACACATCAGGTAAATAGAGCATGGTCAGAACTGCATAGTGCTGTAATGGAGCTAGCCCAATAACACAGTGTCTCCTGACATTCCTGTCATGTGAAATGTTACCAGACATGTAGGTGGTATTTCATGCACCATGATACTCATCTTTTCAGCTTTGTTCTCATATTTATTGTATAGTTTGTCTTTGGTTTCTGATCATTTCATGAGTGAGCTTAGACATTTCTGAACGAAAGGAGACTAAAACAGTTCTATTCACTCTTTGGAATTAAGACAAGCTGCTTATGGTGAACATTGCTGCCCTGAATGCTTAGTAAATCTTCACAGTTGTAGCTTACACAGCATAGACCTGGGGTTTTATGTTGACCTGGTGCGCTTGTGTCTTCAGGACAAAATCTCATTGGATCCGCAAGGAAAAAGATGTTTTCAAAAGGCTATAATCTGTCTGCATCATGGCTTCTAGAACTGGATTCATAGGGTTCATTAACTGTTCACTTCAAGTGCAGACAATAGAGAATTCAGTTCTCAGTATGAATCAATGGTCTGTGCCAAAATATTTCTCAGTTCTGCTGAGTTGGCTGGCAGGTTGGTATGCTTGGGTTACGGATGGTGTCAGCCTGAGCCTTCCATGGAATTTAGAGGTCTGCTGCCTGGTTTAAATGTGTTTATAGGCTAATGGCTCTGGTAGCAAATCATTATGTGCCAGAAATGCACCTCTGCCTTATATATTGGACAAACAGGACAGTCTCTACACAAAAGAATAAATGGACACAAATCTAACATCAGAAATCACAAGATTCAAAAACCAACACTTAAATCTCCCTGCTCACTCCATTGATGACTTGTTAATAGTGGTGCTCAAACAAACGAATAACAAATCACAGGTTCAAAGAGAAACTGCAGAATTGGAATTTGTATGTAAATTCAAATCCGTTGCCTCAGGGTTAAACAGGGACTACAGATTTTTTTGTCATTAAAACAGGTGATTTGACCTCGCCTTCCTCTATGTGCTGTTCCTCAGTGCTTGAATTTTAGTATCTATTTTGATTTGCTGTTACAGCCTGACCTGATCCTATGTCATACATTTCCCTGCATTTAATGTCTTCCCATTCTGCAAGTTCCCCATCTTCAAAGCATCTGACAAAGTGGGACTTTCTCCCACGAAAGCTCATGTGATAAATCGGTTAGTCTTCAAGAGTGCCACAGGACTACTTGGGTGTTTTTTTGCTGAGCTAGACTAACATGGCTACCCCTTTTGGAACCTGCCATTGTATTCTAGATTCTCTTCATTTTAACATCCAGCCTGGCTCTTTCAAATACATTTTTCTTACTGGTATTGTCTTTAAATTAGGGCCTTCTCTGACAATGTAAGGAAAAAACTCATTCAGTGTCTACTAAAGCCAGTTACTCCAAACTGGTCAGTCAACTTTCACTTGCCTGGAAAGCTACTGGATTTCATTTCCAGCTGATGCATCAGAATATACCATTTATCCACAGGCGGTGGCTCCAGCTGGTACAGGAGTTGTTGATGAGGCTATCTAAGAAATGATCTACACTGAAAAGCTTGAGAACCCCTTTGCAATAAACAGCACTTGAGTTAATTATACATACTATCATATACAGTGCACTGGTCTGAAACCGTGGTTTTCTATTGTTTCAAGTTTTTCCCGTTTCAAAGGAACATGGATGCAATCTGTAATTCTGCATGATTCTGTAGAGTGTGGGATCAATTTATCCAACTGGTTTCTAATCATGCACTGCTACTATGGATTTTTTACCATGTAAGAGAAGCTTAGTCTGTCTGCTGGATTATTGGGACTTTTAATGCATTTCTGATGCATCAATTTAAGAATCAATTCTCTTCCTGAGTCTCTCATAGGTGGTGATGACTTCTAGAAGTCTAAAATGCCCTGCTCAAAGCTATGTTCTTTATTAAAATTTGCTAATCAAACACGTTTCTTTTAGTCTGCAGTGTAAACTTTGTCCAACAGGAATCAAACAAGACTTGATTGACTTGGCAAAAAAACCCTGCTCCTTTTGTTGCCATTGATGCTTAGTGCAGCACACTTTTGACCTAGTCCTTTTAGTTACAGCAAAGCCCACAAAACAATTCTGAAGTAGACTTTGGCAATCAAGACTAGACTTATTTGTGGGAAGACATGATAGATTAACGACCACAGTTGTCAATGAAATGTCAATGGCTATGATGAGACAAGCTGGATAGCTGATTCTAATGAATAGAAAACTCAATAGATTTGATACCCTAGCAAGCAAAACTTTAATGAATGTGCTATGTGCATTGAATTCCTACATGTGTGGGCATGTTTGTTCTTATTTCGGGTCTTTTAGCAGTGTTCAAAATAGATGAAATGGTGTAATCTTTTTGAGAAATGTAAGCTTCAACCGGGCGCACACATTTTAATGTGGACCTACTGAGGGCTTGTAACAAAGACCAGAGAGGTTTAGGAAGGGATTATGCATTTTCTCTCATTCAGCCTAGAGTCTGTGGCTCTAGCTTGTATATTAAGCTGTAAATGTAGCATTTACAACTCTTGAATGCAGAACTCCAGTTCAGACCTGTATTCTTAAGGCTTGGTATTCAGCACATGCTGAGGCTTCACTAGGAGCCATTAACAGGTTTGTGATGATCCATAACATGCATGACCATACTATTTGTAGTAAAACAGAGGCCTGGGGCACTTTTAAAGACTAACATTTATTTATCGCATGAGCTTTTGTGGGAGAATTTGTCATGAATTGCCGGCAGGTGTTGCTCTGTTGGCCACTGAATTAATTTGGCTGCTAAATGACTATAGCCAAGTGTAAGATGTGAAAGTTCCTTGGGGAAATGTATTTGTTACACTTGTGAAAAAGCTAATGCTGTCATGCCAACAGACATTGAATCGGTACTTGTGGGGGGTGAGAGGAAGCCATGGTTGTACCCTACTGGTATATGGAGGCAAAGTTATCTTTTTAAAAAAAATAAATTTAAAAAAAAATTCTGGCTTTCTCCTTCTCCATATCAAATATCTTAAATCTTTTCTTCTAGAAAACATTGAGGCTGATGTAGAAGCTGCTCCAGGCCAGAGTGAAGAAAAAATGCCTGCTGCACCTGTTCCTAGCCCAGTAGCACCAGTACCTGCCCCATCTAGGAGAAATCCCCCTGGTGGAAAGTCCAGCCTAGTCCTTGGTTAAACTGTTCTTTCTGACTATTTTGAACTTGTCTGTTACTTTCCCCCCATGTTTGTGAACCGCACAACTTGAGCCTGACTGTACATCTCGACTTTCTTTCATTAAAAGAAGCACTTTATGTACTGCCATTTTTAAAATTTTTTTTAAGAACGTTTTTCTGCTTCTGTTTTGTCTCCCCTGGATCTACTGGAAGTGACATGAGTGTTTTCTAGTAGTGAACATGAGGGAAAGCTTTGAGGTATAGTGATGTATTTCAAAGGAGACTAGATCGGTTCTAAGTGTGCTTTAAAGGGTGTATGTACTGAGATTTTTAGAACCTCGTATCGTCAGCTTTACAGGGGTTTAGAATTCTGGTTGAACAGGCCAGCAAACAATCAGCAAAGCAGTCCCCTCCACTGCACACAGCAGTTGGTTACCCAAAACTTAATTGACTTCCATGTGGTAAATGTGCCATAGCAAACAGTACAAAAATATGAGGCTAGTGTCTGCTGTGCTGCCTTTAACAAGGAGTATCTTAGTTGGACCATTATGAAATGGGGCATGTGCCACAGCTAGGGCTGAGATGCCTGTCCTATGATTGCTGAGGGAGTTGGGTGTACAGCAAAACCTTACACCAGTCAAGGTGGAATGAGGAGTGGATCATACAGGAGTGATTATTCAAGTAAAAATTACACAGGGGTATTTTATTATGAATGACTCAATGCTGTGCATGATCATGCTGGTGCTTGACCATGAGGTGAAAATCTCATTCTTTTAAAATGTGTGTTGTAACTTCACAAAGCTGGACTGTTGCTTAAGTAAATAATATAGAAGTTTTGAAGCAGTGTTTCCTGTGTGGGTTTTATTTCAGTGTTCTTATTTGTATCTTGGCTCAATCTGCTGATCCATCATACCAGCTTCCTTTCAAATGCTTCCCCCTGTTGTTGTGACACTGGTTTCATTAACCTAGGTGGAAATAAACAAAGACAGGAGGAGTTGTAAATCAAGAAACATCCACTCTTTCTAACTGAACTCTGGTGGGAAGTGTTGCATTGGAGCACACTAGGGTGCTACTTATTCAGTGTCCTGTGAGAGAACGCTAGCTCATGATCTGAAGCATGATGTCTTACATTACTTTTAGGAGCTGGATATGCAGTTCTCTCAGAATGGTACTAAGCTCTTAGCCAAATGCCAACTTGTGGCAAATAGTTCCATAGCTACATATTTCATTGTATGATTCATTGGGGATCTACCTACTCTCTACTGATGATGTGTTGTAGAAGCAGGCATTCCTAAGGATATATTACTTGCCTTGGTCAGTGGTTCTTAAACGTCATTGCAGTGTGATTCCTGTCTGACAACAAAAATTACTACCATGTCACACAAAACAGGCGGGGCATGGGCTCCCATTTTCACTCCATACATGGTAAGGCTCCTGCTGGGACTCCGGCTCTCCATGTGCTATGAAAGTGGGAGGATGGCAACTCTCTCTCCTCATCCTCCCTAAATGATGTTCCTCTGGCTTCATCCTTTGCCTTACCAGTAAGGGGTCCCAGGCCTTAAGCTGAGCCAGTCTAAGGCTGAGCCTGGCACCCTCATTGAAATAGTCATTACCCACACTTTGAGAACTGCTGGCTTCAATCTATAAGTCTGGCCAGAGTTCCCTGACACAGTTAGCTATAGCACAAGCTGGCTATTCCATTACACTACCAGAGGAGCAGAACCCACTTCAGTGTTAAAATCTGAGCTTGCCTTTGATGTTTGGACAGACAGACAAACAAAAGTCAGCAACTCAGACAAGTGCTGCTGAAGGCCAGAGACCAAAACAAACGTTCACTCTCCTAATTTGCAGGCTGGCCACAAGGAACTAAGCAGGGATTGTGTAGTTAGCCCAAGAAGAGATGGGATCCGCTTATGCAGAATCATAATAAACAAGGAGTCCTGGGGAACTTTAACAACTTCCTTTATTGCATGAGCTTTCCTGGGTAAAATCCCACTTCCTCAAAATCAGGGGAGGGTTGGAAGGGACCAGAGAGCGAGAGCTTGTGATGTGAACAACCCTTGCTGCTCGCAAACAGTGTGTGAGGCCTGATAGAAGACACACAGGACTGGATTAAGACAGGCTCAGGCCCCAAGCTAGGGCAAGCTTCAGAAGCCCCATCAGAGCTGACCAACCATACAGGTGAACTAGGGGGTCGCCAGGCTGTAAGGGGCTTCAAATTAAACGGAAGTGATTTTTCCCCTCTATTTAAAAATATTACCTCTTATAACGGGGGGGGGGGGGGCACCAAAGTCATAGTTTGCCTAGGCTGCCAAAAACCCTTGGGTCGGCCCTGAGCCACATACATGAAAAAAGCGTTACCTTCTAACAAAGGGTAATGAAAACAGAAATGATGCTGTTCTCTTTGCATAGGCAAAAAACAACTCGAGAAAACATCCATCTTTAAAAGGCCTTTTTTGCATTATCAGTTTCAATTATGACAAATCTCAGTCATCCCCCCCGGAGCCCGACTCTGGCACTGGAGCCACGCCTACCTTCCGGAGCCGAGAGCAACAACGCGCCTCCACAGCTTGATCTGCCCCAAACCTCAGTGCTGCTGCGCCCTCCGCAGCCTCTCCGAACCCAGCCCTGGCCGCAGCCGCTCCTGCCCCCAGCCGGTTCCGCGAGCGCTGAGATCCGGCCCGGCTTGCAGGGGGCTGCTGAATATTCATAAAGACAAGCCCCGCCCTCCTGAATATTCAGTAGTGAGGGAGGGGCTCTAAGGCAGGAAGAGACTCACAAGTCACGTGGTGTCTGGAGGGTGGCTGGCAGCATGGCTGGCTCTGCCCCCCCTCTCCGAGTGCTGGTGGACATGGACGGGGTGCTGGCTGACTTCGAGGGCGGCCTGCTGCGGGCCTTCCTCGCCCGCTTCCCTGGGGAGCCCCACGTGGAGCTGGCGGAGCGGAGGGGCTTCTCGGCCCGGGAGCAATACCGTAGCCTGCGGGAGGATCTCGGGGTGAGAGAGGCTGGGGGCTGGGTAGAAGTACCCCCCAACGAGGCACGGGGGCAGAGAGAGAGACAGCGCTGGGTAATGTCACATAGTAAGGGGGGGAGACTCTTCTCAAAAAACCGGCCGCAGAGCAGCCCCAGGATCCCAGTGGCACTTAATGGAGCATTTGCTCCCTGCTTAAAAACCTTATTCCCCGTTTTGCTCTAGTGCAGAGAGCAATGTTCTGTGTCTGTGCTACTAGTCAGGCAAAATGGAGAGGCTACCCCTTTCCCACAGTGAGTGCGCCAGCCCCTTTCAGAGATCTGTGGGGGAGCAAGCAATCCTGTCCCCTTAAGGCACAGGCACTAAAAATACACTGTCCACAATAGCATCATTATGGTCATTCACCCGCTCTGAGTGACCGGCCACCTGCTCTTGTTCTAAGGACGGTGATAAAACCTAATATTCGAGGATCTCTAAGCACTCGCCAAAGGTTAACTGAGCCCACAAGAGACCTGCTAACCCCATTTCACAGGTGAGGGAAGTGCAGTGCAGAACACTTACAGGAAACTGTTTCAAAGCTGCAAATAAATTCACGTATTTTCAGCTTCCACTATTGTAAACTGTAGCCGTTAGTAGATTCCCTGGTGTCTGATATCTGTGGCTAAAAGACTGTTACTCATGTTACGCTTTTCTCTGGGACCAGGACTAGGTACTTGAAGCACTGAAACTTTCTGGCACCTTCATTCTCCTCTACATTAAGTAAAAAGGCCCCCAGCCCTATTGAAATGAAGATAAGATTCACTCAGAGAATAGACTGCTAGCCAGATGATTTGGGGCAAACATTTTTCTAGTAGGCTAAACATTCATGTTAGTGGAGCTAATCTATAAATTTATTATGTGATGAGTCTAACCCAGGGTGCAAGGTGGATTCTAGACTTTGTGAGTTTGTCAGCTCCTATTACTAGTCTGCACCCATATTGCCCACCCCCAAAACTCAGGGGTGCCCATAGGATATAGAGCAAGTTTTAGGTGTTAATCCTTGTTTAATATTAAATGTTGCCTTCTTTCTATTTATGATCGTAATTTAAGATTACCTAATTTCACTTTGTAAATGCTCTTATCTTTTAAAAAAAAATGTTCTTTGTGTTTAACTCCTTCCTTTTTACTTTTGGCTGCCAAGTTGCCTGTGTGAAACGATCTGGGTTCTGCTTCTCAAATGAGAGGTGTTCACAATACAACACCTGGATCCTAACTTAGCCAGATTCAGAAAAAGATTTGACATCTGTAGGCACAACAAGAACAGCTAGAGTTGTAATAAGTACTGAGGAAATAAATAAGCCTCCAAACCCAACAAACAACCTGGGAAAGGCAGGGCAACCCAGAGAAGGAGGGACTTTGCAGAGGACACCCAAACTCATCACAGCACCACCCGCTAAAATTTGGCAATAGGAGTGCTGCTGGGCTGAACCCCAGGAGCTGAATTGCTGCTGCTGCTGCGGGGTAACGCCGCTGTGGCTGCTATTTTGGGCACGCTAGCTTGATCAAAGCTGGCACATGTATGTCACCTGGAACTGGGAATAATACTCCATGCTCCTCTGCAGACATATCCAAAGTGTAAGAGGGGGTTTAATCCATTCAATCCGTTATGCTGCTGCGGGGACTGCTTATGAGGGGGAAGAATGGTGGTCGGTTTTGTGGCTGGAGTAGCCTTCTGCTACCACAAGCAGTGAGACTCCCTAAGTGATTTTGCACAGATGGTAACTTTCTTGGATGCAAACCAGTTGTTTCCAAATGAAAGATGCATGAATGACACTTTTTATTTGCTGTGTTTAAGTGAGAACGAGGAAGAGCAGCATTAAACAAATAGGGGGCTGCACCCTGTGCTGGTGAAACCTTAGGCAGTGTAGCCTCTGTGTAGAGTGCAAGGTGCTTCTGAACCATACAGCAAATCCTACAGCACCGCAATATTAACTCTCACCTTTTTCGTGCCCTTGCCGTGCTTAAGGGATCCTCGTCTGAGAGTGAACTTTCTTCTGGCTTACGATGACTCTTTCAGAACCCGCCCGGGCGTAGGTCAAAAGCTTCTTCCTTTCCTATAAAGGTCTGTTTTTTATCAACTGCAATGTGCCTTTGTCATAGGATATGCCCCCTCCTCCCCACTTCAGTACAGCTAGGCCAGCTGCATGAAAACTGGCTCTTGCTTCCATAGCGGAGGAATGAGCAGTAGAATTTTTAACCCCTGAAAACAGTTGTAGAGCCCAGTAGGCGTGGCAGGGTGGGAGAGCATGCAGCAGAAGCAGATGAACGCTGAGCTACTTACCCACAGGCTCATACCTGGTCCTCGTGCAGGGACCAGGACAGAGGGGGAGGCAGCTTGTGCTTCCACATTAAGAAGCTGTGGGGGCCAGTGCAGTCCCCCATGCAGGCTGCTGTAACATGTTTCCCTGCTTCAACAGATAGAGGAGCGGACTCACCAGGTTGCAGGTCATTTGTTCCCCTTCCCTCCCTCCATTCTGTTCCAGAGCATCCCCTGCTCCTGGGCCTGGATCTGCACCGGATGCAAGGTTCTGCGAGCTGGTCTTCTCCAGCCTAGCTTGCCCAAAGGGGCCAGAGGGCAGTGATGATGCTGTCACTTATTTACTTCCAGAAATAGGCAAGAAAAGTCAGTCCTGGAAACAATGAGGACCTCACGAGAAGCTTGTGCAGCGGCTCTCTTGGCTGAACCTGCTCTGTGGATGAGGGACTCCTGCCACGGGCATTACATTTCACAGGACTGTGAGAAACACTTTGATTTATCTGTCTGTTCTAGAGATGTTCATTCCCCAGCCTTCATACTGCCCCCTCACAGTGTGAGTAACTAGCTAAACTTTGAACTTCCTGGCTTTGGCCATTTTACCACTAATTTAAACATCTTAAAATAATCTATCCGTGCAAATTCTCCTGCAGTGAGGAAGCTGGCACTGAAGCCGGACTCTGCTGCTAGATGTTTTAATTTTGGTGCCTAATTGAAAGTCTGGAACCCATGTGTGACAGCCGTACAGCAAACCTAGCTCCCCGTTGGCTCTGCCAATATGCTTATGTCTTGGTCTGGAGGGACCAACTAGAAGGGGTCAGGATGACACAAGCTCCTTGTCCCATTCTGTCCTTGGCCCCTCTGCTGAGTGTGCCAGTTATGGGGGTGGTGTGAGGTGGCTCTGTAGCTACTGAGAACTGCAATGAAATCCACCAGCTCGCTTCACACAGGCCACTGGGTGGTAGCAACTGCCATTCACTACCTGCCTGGCCTGGATTTGTCCTGCCAATGAACAGGTGTGATTGCACAACCCATCACCAGGTATCTCAGCCACTTGATCTCTCTCTGAAATGTGGACAGAGGTCCTTTTGATTGTGATTAATATCCACTGGGTGAATCAATAGCTATTATGCACCCAGCTAATTAAAAAATTGCTAAATCACCTCATGTCTCTTCCAGACTAAGGTTGCCAGTGTCTATGAGTCATCTGGCTTCTTTCTGGGGTTGGAGCCAATTCCAGGAGCCATTGAAGCGATGCAGGAAATGATCCACATTCCGGAGTAAGGGCACTTTGCCGTAACACAGCTCTTTTTCTATTATCCCATGTTCTCGATGCTTACTAATCCGGGCTGTTTCTTTTTAGCACTGAAGTTTTTATTTGCACGAGCCCCCTACAGAAATATGAGCACTGCATCGCAGAGAAGGTTGGTGATTTCCCCACCTCCCGCTTCCACGCTGCTTTGGCAGAATTCAGTCGCTTTCAAATGTTATTCTATGCCCCAGTACCAACCATTGTGAGCAAAGCCAAACTGCAACCTGTGAATTCTGAGTGGCAGCTGTTCAGACTAAGAGGAAGCATAACAGTCTGCGTAGGCCATGCTGAGCCAGGCCTTTTGCAAGATATCAGAGTCCTTTACAATGGAAGGCAGAATAGCAAACTTAAAAACCAACCAAAAGCTTTCTGCAGCTCATACCCACAGTAGCAAGAAATGGCATGGAAGGGGGGGGTGAGGGTAAAAGAGCAGATGCAATATGGTCAAGTAGAGGCCCGGTTAACTCAATGCATAGTCCAAAGGGGGTCTGCTGCAATCCCCGCCCAGTGTCGTGCATGTCGGAGGATTCTCATCTGAGAAAATCCTGACTCAAGACAGTCCCGGCCAGGCAGGAATGTAGGCGGCACAGGGACTCAAGTACTTTGGGTTGGATTATAAAGGGCCTGGTATATGCCATAGGCTTGACTCTGATCCCATGCTGTATCTGCCTCGACTACACTGGAGCCACTTGTCTTACACCAATGTAAGAGATGAGACAGAGGCCCTTTGGCTGCGTCTACACTGGTAAATTAAGTTGACTTAAGCTTGCTTAAGTCGACTTAATTTACCCTGCGTCTACACTACAGCTTGCTTAAGTCGACTTAAGGAAAATAAAATAGACTTAATTAAAATTAAGTTGACTTTATAACACCACCTTTCTATTCGACCTAAGGCTTAAGTCTACTCCCTAGAGTCGACTTAAGCCAGCATAGACATGGGGTAGCTCTAAGTCGACTTAGGGTTACCCCAGGGCTACACCAATGCCCTCCCTGCGGGGGGGGAAGGGGGAGCCTGGCATGCCCCCCCCACAGGGCAGGGCAGAGCCCTGCCCACCCTGCCCCTATGCCCTGCCAGGGTCCCTGTCCCCCTTTGCCCCATTGTACCTATGTACAATGGGGCAAAGGCTGAGCCCCCTGGTATTGGGCAAGGGGTGCTCCCCCTGCCCCCGTGGTCCTCCCCTAGGTCCCCCTAAGCCCCTAGAAGTTGACCTAGGCATCCAGTGTGGATGCTCTAGGTCGACTTTCTAAGTTCTCCTTTGTCGACTTTACTTTTAAGTGTAGACACACTAAGTCGACTTAATTAAGTCGACTTAAAGTTGACTTAGTTAAAGTCAACTTAAATTAACAAGTGTAGACATAGCCGAAGTGTCTGAATGGTATTAACAAGTTGGGCATGGGCTTCTGGGCAAATGACTAATGACTCAGATTCAACGAAGTTTAAGTGTCCAGTGCAGTGATGAGTGAAGGGCATTGAAATACAGTTCATATCAGCCCTTTTAGCGTCCTGCACCACTGCCCAATCGGAGGGTTTGTAATGCTCCTAGAGAGACTCGGGCTCGCAGCATGAAATCACTATATGAGTGGGTAGACTTGTTGCTAAGTAGAATTCTTCTAACCCTCTACTTCCTCCCCTAACAGTACAGCTGGGTGGAAAAACATTTGGGTCCTATGTTTGTGGAGAGACTGATTCTGACCCGGGATAAAACAATTGTATCGGCTGACCTGCTGTTTGATGACAAGGACACCATTAAAGGTTTGGGACACTTGAGGTGATTTCACACCAGATGGTTTATTGCTGTTTGGAGGAAAGATTGACCAACTTCAGCTTTCCATTCTGGCTCTTCTCAGGTGCGGAGCCTACGCCAAGCTGGGAGCACGTCTTGTTCACGTGTTGCCATAACAAGCACCTAGAGCTTCAGACACCAAATAGGCGGCTGCAGTCGTGGGCCGATGACTGGAGAGCACTAGTGGAAAGCAAACGCAGAAACAAATGCAGAAAAGGAATGCTGTGCTGATCTCACTGGTGATGGAAACAGCCAGGCAAGAAACTGGCAATGAAATCCCATTTAAAGGGAGCACACTAAACTGGGTAGGGGGTTCTAAGGGCCAAAGATACTAAGGTTATTTTTAGAGAGTTCCCACAGTTGTATCTTTTTCTAAACTGTTTCTGGAATGTTCAATTAAATTATTGAATCTCTGTGGAGAGTGACTGATGTGTGGAGGGAGAAACTCTTAAGTAGCTACTCTTCTCTTGTAATCATAGAATCATAGGGTTGGAAGGGACCTCACGAGGTCATCTAGTCCAACCCCCTGCTAAAAAGCAGGACCTCTCCCTCTAAATCACCCCAGCCAGAGTTTTGTCTAACCGAGCCTTAAATATCTCCAAAGATGGAGAATCTACCACCTCCCTAGATAGCCCATTCCAATGCTTCACCACCCTCCTAGTGAGAAAGTTTTTCCTAATATCCAACCTTGACCTCCCCAGCTGTAATTTGAAACCATTGCTCCTTGTTCTGTCCTCTGTTACCCTCGAGAACACCAATGTTACACCATGTTTTGGGTTGGCTGGAAGGCAGAAATTAAAGACAAAGCAGGGCTGTAAAAATGTTTTTATTAAGTTTTACAAACCCACTACAAGATTTCCCTCTGTACTGCAATTTGCTGGTAGTATTTTCTTTTAAACCTTTATCTGCATTTTTTCCACCAGCTAGAATTCGATGAATACATTATTCCCACTGCTATTTAATATCACATGGGCTAGTTCTGTATCCTAATTAGCTTGCCAGGTGCGCAGGGCAATGTGGATGCTGGCTTATACTCAATCCTGAGTGTAGGGGAAGAAGGCGCATTCTGTCCTACTGAGCAATCAAGACCATTTCATTTAAACATATTTCAAAGCTATAGTTACAGTAAAGACAGACAGCAATAGCTGAAGCTAGGGTCAAGGTGATGCAGAGGAATTGTGTTGGATTTTTAATTACTTGACAACCACAATGGGAAGGGCAATATCAGAAATGGCTGTTTGAGGACATGGCCTGCTCTCTAATAGCCCTAATTTATTTTGTATTTTGAGTCTAGTTCCTCCTCCTGTCTGCTGGACCCATGCCCGGCTCCCTGCCTGCACCTTTCAAATTGAGACAGAATGTTAGGAATGTTTTTTCTCCTCTTGATCTACCCTGCAGGTATAGGGGCTGTCATGATGGAGTCAAGAATATTGCACCTTCTCACTCAGGAAGTCTCATGCGACTCCTGCTCTGTACAAAGTCAGTCCTTTGGGAGTGGGATCCCTACAGCTGTATGTTTGCTCAGGTTCCTGGCCTCCTCCACTTGATCAGGAGAGCAGTAATCCTCAAGGAAGACCCTGGCCAGGTTGCTTAGCCTTCTGTTAGCTGAAAGGGAGAAACGTAGCATGCACTCCACGACCGGGAGTGCTGTGGTCTGCTGGCGAGACTGGGGTGTGGTCAGGTACATCAGCGTAGTGACCGCTGACATCACTGTCTCCTCGTTTGAGCTGGATAAGCAGTTTATTACAGGTGCCACCCCGTCTGCCTCCAAGATATAGTCCTTGTTTATTTTATCCAGACAGAGGTTACAAAGACCACCTGCAATAGAAAAGAGAGGGAGTGTGGCACCAGCTAACATCACTTAAATAATCTTTTTACTTAGTCTCTTTTGAGGTTCAAGTAGCTTTGCTACAGGGGGAATCTCAACTCTTAGTGCAGGGTTCTCAGACTGGGGGCTGGGACCGCTGAAGGGTTTACAAGGTTATTTGGATGGGTGGAGGGGGGTCACGAGCTGGCAGTCCCTGAACACGCTGTTGCTAACAGCCAGAGCCCTTCAAAGCTGGGTGACCAGAGATCATCAGCTGCTGGCTGGGTGACCTGAAGGCAGCACCCTCAGCTGTGCAGAAGTAAAGGTGGCATCACTTCTTGAGGGGAGCTGGGGGTCACAGCCTGGAACATTTTCAAAGGGCGTCCTAGAAAAAGAGTTTGAGAACCCCTGTCTTTGGGGCTTGTCTTCACCGTAACCAGAACCAAAATAACTAATCCTTGCAGTTCAGGCCGTTACTTAGTTCAGTGCAAGTCTGCGTAAGGACAGTTAGTTCTGTTTACAAACAACAACAACAGAACAATCTACTTGTTATAGCGCAATGGGCCCCTCTTACTGTGGGCTGAGAGTGTTCATAACATAGACCTGCACTGGACTAACGTCGGGTGTGAATTCTACCCCATTTAATTCCCGGTGTATAAAGTACATACAATGTCAAAAACAAAACACGGGCTTGCGCTCCACTGCGATCCTCGTCCCATCAAAGAATCAACAGCCCAGGATATTTTTACAGTAGCTGGAAAACTGCCTCTTCTCCCTCCAGGGCTAAGTTTCTTCTTAAATTGTCCAACCAAAGGACTTGTTCCCCTACACAACGGTAGGGGGCAGTATGCTTTTAGAGGTAGTGTCTCACAGGGAAAAAAGAAACATTCAGAACTCAGAGGCCTGGGGCACTTTTCAAGACTAACAGATTTATTTATCGCATGAGCTTTCGTGGGAGACAAATCCCACTTCTTCAAAGCGTCTGACAAAGTGGGATTTTCTCCCACAAAAGCTCATGTGATAAATAAATCCATTAGTCTTTAGAAGTGCCCCAGGATACTGTTTGTTTTTCTGCAACATACTAACACGGCTGACCCTTTGGAACTTAATTGAGAACTCACTGTCACTTAGAAGTCCTCTGGCAAATTTTTTCAAGACTGGAGTTAAAAGTTCTGGTGTTCTGTTAAGGAGCTGCCTTATTTCACCTCTGAGATGGTGGTAATCCAATAATGAGTGAGCGCCCTAGAAATTCCTTCTGTACTGTATAGGGCCATCGTGAGATTTAGTTATGAAAGTGCTATTAGAAGTACTATGGCAATATTTAGGGGCGCAAGTCTAAGAGTAATGCATGTATTATGTAAATGCATCCTGTGTGAGCAGCCCTGGGTACTTGGGGTGAAGCCATATGAGTAGTGTTTTGATAGTTAACACTCCCCATTGCAGCTCTGCCAGTAGAAGCTAAAAATAAGCAGACAGGGCTAGGTTTATTTAACCGTCACGTCATCTAACTCTACTAGCCACTTGACGTTTTAGTTTGGCATGCCTGGCTCCCAGTTTATTGAGCCCACACTGACTCACTTGAATGGTCGTCCTCAGAAGATTTCATTCTGTTATTTAGAGCAAGTCCTTTTAGAGGATTAACGATCAGCGATAGTAACAACAGAATGTTGAATTCCAAAGGGGTAGCCGTGTTAGTCTATTGTAGA
>ML685815.1:691308-725925 GCA_007922175.1 Pelusios castaneus | reverse complement strand
GAAGTGGGATTTTCTCCCACGAAAGCTCATGCGATAAATAAATCTGTTAGTCTTTAAAAGTGCCACACAACAGAATGTTGGACTTTCTCATGCTCCGTGGCAAAATGTTACTTCTTAAAGACTGTCTCATTCTAGCAGTGACTTGGGTTAAAAATGATAATTAAACTAGAGATTTTGTTCCAATATTCAAGGTTTTACCTAATCCTATAAAGTAAGTTTATTTTTCAGCACTGCAGCATGTTAGTGGAGACTTGCCATAACATGAAAAAATTCACCTCAAGGCCCTACCCTGCTCTTGCACACCAGTTGCAGCTATTCTGTTCACTACAGGTTTTTATACTGTCCTGACCACCAGAATATCTGAGGGCTTGCCAGTTATGTATTAAGCAGCTTGATCAACACCTGCCACAGATGGTTGGTCACGTGTGACAGATCCTCTCCCCCAAGTTCAAGTGGACTACAGAATCAAAGTAGCGTGGCTGGCATCCCCTGACCCATCGGTATCCAACCCATGCTTGGAATTGCTATTGTTCATTTTACAAATACTTCTAAATCCCATTCTTACCAATTGCAAACTCCACGAGGGTCTCATTGTCCTCGGTGAGCATATCCAGGAACAGGTCAAGGACCTGAAGCTGTCGGAGATATTCGTAGTTCTTGGGATCGTAGGCAAAGTTGGCTAGATTAGCCAACACTTGCTCCTTGGCGTCTGCAATATAAAGAGGCATTTAAGTGAAGAAAGAGGCAGCTGAGAGGGGCTCGCTGTCTAATTCGTTTAAAAAAAAAATCAAATCAATGTACTTTAATAAAAAAGGGTTTTCTTATAACCTCACCTGGGCTCTCCGTCACTTGGAACTCCGTGACCAGTGCTTGCAAGTATTCAAGTCGCCCCGTTTCCAGCAGATCCTGCTGCTTTTGGGACATGGTGCTAGAGAAAGAAAAATAAGTTTTGTCCAAAATAATGCCCTAAATGGCTCCAATTTCACCACAAGATTAATAAAAACAAGAAGTGTAGACTATTCCCTTGATTTCCCAGCCTCCCTTCAGACTCATGGAGGGAACTGCATGTGGCAGTACAAGCTGAGACGCTATGTTTGGAGTGGACCCTTGTTAGCTACGACTGGGTTTAAACATGCCTTATCTGCACTGAGAATCACTGACAATTGCCCCATATTTGGTTCAGCACTGCTGCAGCTCCGCTAGTGGGAAGCTTGACTAGCCAACATCAGTGTTTTTACTGTAGTGAATTCTAACCCTTTCCTGAGTGGAGCTAGTGAACTCTGGTAAAAGCCCCTGAGCCTCATCTACACGATAGTTTCCTTCATTGCAACCTTTAGTGGGTTTTCATCAGTGCCAAAATTTCACTGATTTTCCTAGGATAAAATGGGGCCTAAGCACCCTCCATGCTAAAAAGGCAGTATTGCCAATCCCAACCATTCAAAAATCACCAGTCAAGCTGCACAGAATCATAAAAATGGTTTAAAATCATGAGATTTTCAAATAAAACATTTTCATGTCTTTCTATTTGCCGTGAGGTCTCTGAACCTTTAGGATGCGTGGAGGGGTCCCATTTTCATACTTTTCTCTGCAGCTAGAAAGGGGCTTTTAAAAAAAGGTGCCCATCGCATCGCCCATAGTCAAGGAGTCCTGGGGCACTTTTAAAGACTAACAAATTGATTTATCGCAGGAGCTTCCGTGGGAGAAAATCCCACTTCCTCAGACGCTTTGGAGGTGGGGAACGTACAGAATGGGAGGAAATTAAATGCAGGGAAATGTAGGACACAGGCCAGGCTGTAACCGTCTGACGAAGTGGGATTTTCTCCCACGAGAGCTCATACGATAAATTTGCTAGTTTTTAAGAGTGCCACGTGACTCCTCTGTTCGGCTGACCTAGACTGCCAGCCACCCCCTTGGGACACCCCAGAGTCACAGGACTCCAGGAGCTGGGGCTTTACCCCCCCTATTGCAGCTCACACCCAGTCACAAGAGCCGCAGTGCCCCGGCGCCTCGGTCCAGTTACCCCCCAGCACGGGGGCCCGCACGGGGGGCCCGCAGGGCCACGTGGCCGGGGCGGGGACAGGGCCTGCCCACGCTGCCACAAGCTCGGGGTCACCCCAGGTGCCCCGCACGGGCAGGGCGCGCGCCCGCACCTTCTCCGACCCCCCCCCGCGGGCCGGGCGGAAAAGCGCAGAGAGCATGCCTAGAACAGCGGACCGGCAGCCGGAAATGCTGAGCGGCCGGAAGTGACGTTGAGGCGGGCGGGGGGTGCTAAGGTGGGTGTGCTGTTTTGCCCGCGAGCATGGCGGGGTTGTCGTTGCGGAAGCGGCTGGAAAAGCCCCTCCTCCTCGGCAGTATCCTGTGTGTGCTGGCCGCCCTCTTCGTGCACAGGTGGGGGCTTGGGGGACGCTGGGACTGGGGGGCTCCGGTGGGTGGGGGGCACTGGGGAGCGGGCTCACAGATGAGTGGGGGGCACTGTGCTGGGGGGGCTCAGATGGGTGGGGGGTACTGGGCTGGGGGCACTGTGCTGGGGGGTTCAGGTGGGTGGGAGGTGTGGGGGGACTTGGTTGGGGGGGAATCAGCCAGGTGAGGGATGTGGGGGGACTTGGCTGGTAGAGATTCAACCAGGGGATGGGCACTGGGGGACTTTGGGGGCTTCAGCTGAGTGGGAGGCATTGGGGGGACTTGGTTGGGGGGCTCCATGCACTGCAGTGACCATCCTTCTCTGTCTCAGGCACCGCTTTTTACCCAAGATGGAGGCGCGCCGTGCCAGGGAGTATGAGTACTATGAGCAGAAGCGCCTAGATATCGTGCAGAGGCGCCAGAAGCAGTTGGCTGAGCAGTGTGAAAGGAAAGCTTCAGAGCAGAAGGCTTCCCCATAGGCTGTGAGGGGGAAAAGGGGCCCTGCTCCAGGAAGCCAGCTCCTTCTATGGGGCTGGGGAGCTAAATTGGGAAGTGAAGAATATGCAAAATTCATACATGTGGCACATGGCTCACAGAGACTGGGTGTTTCCATCAATTTGGAAGGGATGTTGGCTGGTGACTTTCCTCCCCCAGCTTGCTTGATACACACAAGTGATGCAGCATGGTACTGTGGTCTCCTAGTCAAAAGAGGGCTCTGGAGGCTGGGTTCAATTACTAGCTCTGCCAGTGTGACATTGGGCAAATCATTCAAACTCTCTGGAGTTGTCTCCACTAGGAGAAGCAGTTGAGTTTAGATTGGCTTTAGCTAATGGGTTAGCTGAGTGTAACCTAAATGTGACCTTTTTTGTAGGTTAGACTCCTTTAGCTAATCAAATTGTAGCCTAGAAGATGTTACACTGCATCTACATAGAAAAAAAGTAAGTCTTTGCTAGCATGTATTATCCAAGACTGAGCTGAGCTTGACCACTCTTCCTGATCAAGACAGACCCTCTGTGCCTCAGCATCCTGTTTCTAAAGTGGGGTAATAATACTTGCCCACTTGCATAAAGCATTCTGAGATCCTTGGATGAATGGTGTTATATAAATGCTAAAATAACTGACAGGTGGAAGTAATGTACCTGGGCTAATTGCTAGTTTGGGTATGAAGTGTGTAGAATTCTTCTGGAACTCTGCAATGTAACAACATCATATATTTTATCTAAAGTGATTTTTTTGTAATCTGCTGGTTCTGCCAAATAAGACTTTAATCACAACTCCTGTCTGATAAGTCTTCTTTAAGACTGACTGAGGCGCTTCGGCTGTGTCACTGTTGGTTAGGAGTGTGAGGAAAAACTCCACTGATCAACATAAGTTTTACTGACAGAAGCCCGCTGTGGACAGAGCTTTGTCAGCGGGAAATGCTTTCCTGCTGACATAGCTATTGCTTGTTGGAGGTGGTTTAACTATGCTGAAGGGAAAGGTCTCTCCAGTCACCATAGAGCAGCTGCCTGGGAGACCTCATCTGCTGTAGGGTAGACAGCCTTAATCTAGGCCAGGGATGGACAAAATTGGCTCACAGCTAGGTGCCAGCAATTTTACTTTTTGTCACCAGAGGGTGTTCCTCCGTTACATTTCTGCAGTGGAGCTAGATGACAGGCTACTAAAACTGGTTGCTATGGTGACCACAAACAGATTTACCAAGGCCTGATATAGGCATAAAATGACCAATCCCAACTGGTTAGCTTTGAGTGGCATTCATTGCAGGCTTCTTACTGTTGGGAAGAAAACATTCTAATATATTTTATGCTGAAAATTGAAGGGACCAGTCTGCCTGGGAATGACATGTTTAAATAAACAAATACCATAACATCTAGCTCTTCTTGTAGTAAAGAATCTTGGGATTTCTTTGCTCTAGGAAGGGCCTAAATTTCCCAAGGACAAAGGATGGAGGGAAAGAGAATGAAAAGAGAAAACAGTACATACATGGTGAGAAATATGCTTTTTAAAAGGAAAGGAAAAGTGCCCTGGTCTGAATGCAAAACTGCACACGTTTAACCAAAGGGGTAATTCTAAACCAGTTGACTTAAACTGGTGCCATTTTGTGTGTGAACGCTTTAAAATGGATTAAAAACTGGCTGTGAGGTAAAATTGATATAAACAGTACTAAACTGATGAGGGGCCACACATCATTTTGATGAGCTAAATTGATTTTTAAACCCATTCAAGTGAAACCAGTGCAGCTTCTGTAGAAATGGCTTAATCTACAAATAAGAGTGAACTGATTAAATGGAAAGATGATTGACACCGTTACAATTAGATGCAGCACCCAAATATCACTGAATCATGCACCACATTTCAGGAAAGCTGCTGACAAACTGGAGAAACTCCAGAGAAGAGCAACAAACAGTCTCGAGAAGTGGGGACTGATGCATGCGCATGTGCATGTTTTCAAGTCCATAAAAGGTTGTTAGAAGGAGGAGAGAGGTAAATTGTTCTCATTAACCTCCACAGATAGGACAAGAAGCAATGGGCTTAAATTGCAGCAAGGGCGGTTTAGGTTTGATATTAGGAAAAATTTCCTAACTGTCAGGGTAGTTAAGCACTGGACTAAATTGCCTAGGGAGGCTGTGAAATCTCTATCATTGGAGTTTTAAGGAGTACGTTACTAGACAGGCACCTGTCTGGGATTATCTAGATTAGGAGTTCCCAAACTTTGTCATCAGAACTTCATTTTAATGAAATATTTCCTGCCAGGATCCCAGACAGCCTGGAGGATGCCATTTCACTCTTCACACAGTGTGACCTCGTATGTACCCTACATGCAAAGTCATGCTGTGTGCAGCAAAATGGCAATTCCCCACATACTAGGCACTGCTGCGACCTCATCTGCTGATGGCACAACCCCATTTGGAGTCTCAAACCACATTTACCTCTACTGGGATAATATTGATAACGGTATTTACAACTGTGCGAGTGGAACCAACGTCTGCTGGTAGCCCCCCATAGCTGGAATTCTGTGAGTTTTAGGTTATAACAGGCATATGCTCTTGTTAGGCATTTGCTGCTTAGACATCACAGTGATGGGTGCCCTTAGATGCAGTCTAAACTAAACAGGTTGTGTCTGATTGTGGTATTTGTCAGAGGTCCATAGCAATGGCCACGTTGTTTAAATATCTGTGAGAATGTTAACTTTGATCATAAACCTGAGATATTCTTCATTCTGAACTCCTGATCTGTATGCTGGACCAATAAACAAACTTATTTTGCCAAAGTGCTCAGTACCGAAGGGTGGATGAGACCCTAGTGACAATGGGATCAGAGGTGGGTTTATTTCCTGACAATGTCCCCTGCTAAGCCAGTGATCAGTGGTTTATAAACCCGGCTGAGGTGATGGTGTTTGGACACAATTAAAATGAGTTTCACTTTATGACCTTTAGCAAGTTGGAAAAACCAGTTGTACTTTGGTGGGCGGTAATTACACTGCAGCTCTATTGTGTAACTGGATAACCTTAAATCCAATGAAATAAACATTTGTTACCTTATTTTCTTTTGGCCTCAAGGCCCTCAGGGCTTGAGTGTTAATCTCCCTCTTTGCTTATTACTACAAGGGAGAATTTAATTCCTGTTGCATCATCCTTGTGCATTGCCATTTATGAGTAAATACAAGGACCCAGCCCAGAGTAGCTTAGAGGCTAGGTTGAGAAAAGAGGCAGAAGGGATGTGGATTAATGGGGGGGGAGGGAGGAGAAGGAGAAGTGGTTTCATCGTAAAGGTGAAGCAATGGCAATCAACCAAAATCCAGGAGGAGCTGTGATCCCTGGTCCTGTTAATCATAGAATAATAGGGTTGGAAGGGACCTCACGAGGTCATCTAGTCCAACCCCCTGCTAAAAAGCAGGACCACTCCCACTAAATCACCCCAGCCAGGGTGTTGTCTAACCGGGCCTTAAAAATCTCCAAAGATGGAGATTCTACCACCTCCCTAGGTAACCCATTCCAATGCTTCGCCACCCTCCTAGTGAGAAAGTTTTTCCTAATATCCAACCTTGACCTCCCCAGCTGTAATTTGAAACCATTGCTCCTTGGTCTGTCCTCTGTTACCATCGAGAACAGCCTAGCTCCCTCCTCTTTGGAGCACCCCTTCAAGTAGTTGAAGGTTGCTATCAAATCTCCCCTCAGTCTTCTCTTCTGGAGACTAAATAAGCCTAGTTCCTTCAGTCTGTCCTCGTAAGTCATGTGCCCCAGCCCCCTAATCATTTTCGTTGCAGAAAGAAGAGACGTAAGTCTGGTCTCTCACATGGCAGCCCAGTGAGCTGAGCCAGGTACCAACCATGAATTTAATATGCCACCTGCTAATTCTAGGAAACCTTTTTTTTCCTTCCTAGAAAAATGTCTCAAGTTGTGTGAAAGCTGATCCAAACAAAACTGGGGCACTGGCCTTGGTATTTAGGAGTAGCAAAACACAATCCCATATTCCTGTTTCTGGATCAATGTATCTTCGCGCTCTGCCCTAAACCATCGTGTAGTGTTGCTGCTTAGGTACACGCTATTCACATCCATCCCCGTGTTTCTTTCCAGTAGTGGAAAGAGAGAAAGAAAGTTAATTCTTTTTCTTTATCGCATGGGGAGAGGGCAGTGTGCGTCGTACTCTTTGCTCCCTTGGTTGAGTGAGCTATGACCAACCAGCAGCTCTTGAAAGCGGGGGAGATGCCTTCCATTGCTGCTTCTAACCTGGGAGTGATTTCGATGAGTTCTGGCAACAGCCACATCCAGCCCTCCTTGGCCAGGACATTCATTGCACCTGGGGACTTGAGGTAAGTAGAGACTCCACCTCTCTGGAAGGAAAGGTTAGGAGGAAAACAAACCACTGAACTGAATTTAAAATTTAGGGATCATGTTAAAAAACCAGCCAACCAATCCCCACACATTCTGCTGCCTAGCATCTTTATTCACAACATATAGAACAGGGTCTGAAACTTGGTCCCTTCCAGCCCCTTTGTTCTGGTGATGGAGAAAACTGCACACTGCTTTTAGAAACAGAGTGTGCTTGCATATATCCGAACTGAGTGGCAACCATCCCAGCTGTTTGTGGTTATTGGCTATTTAAGCTTTACACAAGCTACTATATTCAGCTGACTTGAGGTAAGACATTTCTTAAAAAGCACATGGCTGCACATAAATATCTCCCACCAGTAATCTGATTTAAGAATACGTTGAACCATTGTCAAAAACGAGGCACTGCTCGATTGTGGGATTTTCACAAACCATAGAGGCTAGAGATGAATGAGTATATCGTCTGGAAAGTTTGGAAACAGCTTTCTCATGGTTTAATGCTTTGGTTTCTAGGGTTATCATGTTGGGACCTCAATCACATCATTCTAACGAGCAGCTCTAGTTTTTTGGGTTTTTTAAAATCCCACTAGAATCATGACATGACTTTGGTGGATCCCAAGGTAGTAGCTACTAAAGTGAGAAGCCAATGCTTCCTACACTCTGCTAGCATCTTATATTCCCATCTTTCAAACGGGTTAAAGGGCTAATCTCCGTCTCCAGTGTTCTGTGGGAGATCTGCTGGGAGTCATTTTGGAACAGAAGCAGAATAAAAGTGAAAATTGTATTGAACTTTATGTACATTATAATAGGTGGTATCCTGGACCACTTCAAGACAAGAGTCTAAGCTGGTGAAATGAGAGCTTTCTCCATGTTACACCATCTTAGATGTTTGGTAGATTCCTTCACATTTGTATGGGGATAAACTCATTTACTAACATGTAACTTACACCCACATTTAACGTATGCCTCATCTCTGAATTTGGTTCACTAAGGGAGTTTAAGCTGGCATAATTTGCATGCTAAGATCGCAGAATAGGAGTGTAGCAAGAAAGGCCACTAACAGGAATGTGTAAGTTAATTTCCCCCACATCTTTCCCCTCCCCATTCTCTTCTGGTTTTTTAGCACATAAATGATGCCAACACAGACTCCCTTCCGCACTGGAGAATAAATGGTTGTAATTAAGTCTGGATGAGGAGCTATGCCCATTTACCTGAGATGAGGATCTGGCTTGCTGAGAGTAAAGGAGTCTAGCTTTAAATCTGAACATGTGGAATAGTGCAATTGCTTTCAGGCCTGGTACGTTTTTCAAAGTACAGGTCCTGGACTAGTGCAGGAAAGAAAAAATGTTCATGCCTGTATTTGCTGTTCATTCTCCCTGTTTCTTAGTGCATTTACAAGGGCTATGAACTGTCAAATCCTGTCTTGCAGCACATCTTGGTGAAGGTGGAAGCTTAAGACGTCATGCCACAGGCACTTTGAGTCTGTTCAGTTTTACTGGGGTTTTGGACTTGACCCTTTGTTTCCTTGAAAATGCCCTGGAGATGCAGGAACGATTGGGTTACTAGCTTGTAAAAAATTCATTTGGCCTAGGCACAATGGATAGCAGGAACTAGCCTGGATTCTACAAACTGGTAAATTATTCTGTGCAATATCCAGAGACGGGAGAAAGCAGCAACACATTCCCCCAAGAAAGGGGGTTTCCCTGCCCCCATGGGAGGCAAACAGCTGACTTCACTGCAAACAAACTTTGCTAGGTTGCGTACCCAGACCTGGTGATTCGGTGGCATTTAACTTTTCCAGGATCGACTAATGTTGCAGTGTCAGGAATTGTTGCAGCGTGTGACCTAATAAATCTTCTCAGTCTTAACAATGGAAATATATAAAAATGAGCAGCCTTCAAAAAAAAAAAAGTCACTGTCAATTTAATTCTACTAGCTTAAAGTAACACACATGTTGAACTGCTACCCTTGTCCCAGGGGCTTGCACAAGAGATAAAAAGTGCTCCTTGATCTTTGGCTCTTTGGCTTGTTGCAGGGCTCAGCCTCAGCCCTGGATGTCTTTGGTCTGGAATCTGAGGCTGTGCACTGCTGAGTAGACGCTCACTGCCGAAGGCAGATGGGTTACTGTGGAAAGCAGACATTTTTCCCCATCTGACCAGTTGCACTGCATGTCACACTCAGGTGGCTCACAGAATTCTATGGCCTCTTCGTTCAGATGCTTGTGACGTACATAGTTGTGGGAGGAGCTTGTTTTTCAGGCTCTGGGTTAGTTGGCACTTCAGTGTATTGGTATTTGGAGGGATGATCAGAGGTTGGCTTTGGTAGCGCTTTCAGTTTGTTCTTTCTGTCCAGAGCGCAGAAGCTGAGACCCATGAAGAGCGCAGCGGACACCATGAAGAAGCTTGAGGCATAGAAGACATAACTGAACTGGCCAGTTATATCCACCAGAAGACCTGAAAGAGAAGCAGAACTCAGCCAGAGCAAAGTGCACCCCAAAGAATGCTAGCTTACACTGCTAAGGTCCCCACGGACCCACAGCAGTTCACAAATTGCCGCATTACATGGCTCTCGAGTCACCCACCACTGAAATGCAGCTGCCTCCCAAGTGGAACAAAGCAGCTGTTTAATGGCGGACAGCAGTGCTAGGCCGCTTGGTAGGACAAAGTGGTGATACCGTATCCGAGCAAAACAAACAAGGAGTCCTGGGGCACTTTTGAAGACTAGCAAATTTATTTATCACATGAGCTTTTGTGGGAGAAAATCTCACTTCGTCAGACGCTTTGAAGATGGGGAGCTTACAGAATGAGAGGAAAATAAATGCAGAGAAGTGAAGTCCTGGTCATAGATCCCATCTTCAAAGTGTCTGACAAAGGGGGATTTTCTCCCGTAAAAGCTTGTACGATAAATACATTTGTTAGTCTTTAAAGGTGCCACAGGACTCCTTGTGCGTTTTGCTGACCTAGACTGACACGGCTCCCCCTTTGAACTATCCAAGCAGAGTTGCATGCAAAACCTACACGAGTGCTGGAAGGTGCTCACAGTCCCTCGGGGTATGTATGCTGCAGCGGGGACCCAGCCTGTGAGCTTGGGCGGAAGGAATAATGAAACAATGAACTAAATAAGGATGTGGTGTA
Organism: Pelusios castaneus; assembly: GCA_007922175.1. Classification (NCBI taxonomy): domain Eukaryota; kingdom Metazoa; phylum Chordata; order Testudines; family Pelomedusidae; genus Pelusios; species Pelusios castaneus. The sequence goes on along the minus strand of ML685815.1, from coordinate 715,559 downwards.
ATGGCTGCTGCAGATATTAGGTGTCCCCACCCCCCAAAATAGCACTTATGGCAAATACTGCTTTGAAATAGCCCCAGAAGGGCTCTGTCTGTTTCCTCTCTGAACCAGGCCAACACTCAGTGTCCACACATGGGTTACGTTCTCCTTTGTGTGACCTGAGGGCTATTAGCGCACACAGCTGGGCCGCAGAAATGCTGTTGCCATGAATGTTGGCTCAATAAGTGGCCGAGTCAGTAGAGAAGAGGTGGGGGCAGTCCAGCTTCCATCTCATGCAATTTATTTGTTTTGTTTCTGCAGCGGGGGCCCCTGAACTCCTGCTGCTGTTAGTCACCCAAGAGTGGAATGCCTTGCCCAGCAAAGTCTGAGATCAGAGGACAAATAAGATGATGGTCTGTAAAAATCAATTTGTTTTGGCCTCTACGCTGAAAACTCTTTAAAATGTGATAGTCAGAGGGGAAAATTTGCAGAGCAGCAAATACTAGTTAACCAATATTCTTCAAGTGCTGTAAAGGCATGAAAGCCCCACCTTCTTGAAGGCCTGTGGGCAGTGCTGAGCATTTCTGATGTTTACTGTGTGCAAATAATTAACCTTCCTAGAGGCTAGGGCTGGAAAGAACAAGACTTAGATCAGGCTGTGTTCAGCTGGCATGTCTGCTGTCCTCTATACTGGGGGTCGATCCTACAGTAATGTTCATTGCTTGCGTGCATTAAATGTTAACATTTTAATAACGGCACCTTTGTAAGGATTTCTCCTTGTACTGGCACTTTGCACCAGTACAGGTGCCCCATGTCCACCGTATGAAAAGCGTAAGTAAATATATTCTTATTGTTTTATTAACCCTAATAAAGCTGTGCCCTGCTGGAGCACCTCCCCACAGAAGCTCTCAAAGCCAGTAACAAACATGAATGCATAAGTTTCAGCTCCTGGAAGATAGAGCCAGATGGGAGATATTATCCTGTTATTAGAATGGCCCAGAGTTTGCAGGCTTACCCTGCCGAAGGGACTTGAAGGCTGTGTTCTTGTCACAGGTGGCAGTGCACTCGTACTGTGGGGAATGGCATAGTACAAGGCAATATAAAAGAACATGCCCAGGTACCAGAGAGAGAAGGGAGGTCACTGAGAGAGAGACAGCCTGGACGGAGGCAGGCTGGTGTTTCGCCAGCATTAGATGGTTTACAAGGCATGGAGCAGAATGGTATGAGGCACAGACCAGAACAATGTTAATATGCCGGCTGTCGACACTTGATTTTTCTGTGTCTGGCGTATCCCACCCAAACTCTGTCTCTCTCATCCTACCCCATCCTACTCTGGTGTAACTACTGCTGAGGCCCTTTACGGCCCTTCCAGGTGGGGCAACCTGTTCAGGAGATTAAATTCAGGCTCGAAGCAGCGGCACGTTCTGGCTGCTTATCAAGCCGTATTGATGACCCTGGACACAGCTTAGCATTTAGGGCACCATTAGAGAATATCAGCGCCCTTAGAACCAGTGATTTCTACTTCTGCGCTGTACATCCAGCCTGGGCTGTTGCTGACCAACATGAAATTCACTCTCAGGGGCATAGCTGTGTCCTCCCCATAGCACACTTGGGACAGTTCCTTCTGAGGCAGGGCGTCAGACTAAGCCTGGGATTCAAAACCAATAATACAGCGTCCTCTTGCTAGTCAACCATCTGAGCTATTTCCTGGGATGTACTGCAGAACCTTATGCAGAAGGGGCAGAGATACTGAGAAGACACCTGGAAGCATTCAGGGTAAACTGCTACTTTACTGGAAGGGCTCAACACCGCTGAGTGTCTTCGGCAGGGTCTTTGCCCTTTCCGCATAAAGTATTGCAGTATAAAATAATGCCGCTGACTCTCAAGAGGGAAATGGAGTAAACTGTTCCTATGGTTAATTACCCCCACCATTAATTTACACTGTATTTCCAATATGAATTTGTCTTGCCTCCGGACCCTTTGTTTCCTAAGAGCCCTTTATTACCACTCTTTTGTTCCTGATATAGGTGCTTACAGATCACGATCTCATCTAACCATCAGAGGAGTCAAGTTCTGGAACTGCCTTCCCAGGGGCGCAATGGGGGCAAAAACCCCTAGCTAACTTCAAGGCTGCACTTGATAAATGGATGGAAGGTGTGGTACAGGGGAAGAGCCTAATCTGGCAATTGAAGGATCTTTGATGACTACCAGTAAATATGCCCAGTGGCCTGTGATGGATTGTTAAATGGTGTGAGTTCTGACTTACTACAGAGTATATTTTCCTTGGTGTGTGTTTGGTGATTTATGGCCAGGGTTTAGCCATGTATAGAAGCTGGGAAGGAATTGTTCCCCCAGGGAAGATTTCCAGAGACACTGAGATTTTGTGTGTGTGTGTGTGTGTGTTTGCTTTCCTCTGCAACATGGGGCACAGGTCACTTGCTGGTGGATTCTCTGTACTTTGTAGACTTCAGACCATGATTTGAGGACTTCAGCAAGTCACAGGTTAGGGGGTCTATTCCAGGAGAGGGTGGGTGAGGTTCTGTGGCCTGTATTGTGCAAGAGGTTAGATGAGGTGACCGTAATGGTCCCTTCTGACCTTAAAGTCCACGAGAACCCTCAAACTGATAACTCCCCTCTGACTCTCCTGTAAAGGTGACCCCTTCCTCATTGCCCATGGAGGTTTGACAACTCCTCCCTCCCTCTCTGTTACATTCCCAAATGTCTGTGGTTAGCGGCCTAACACCCCCTGTCCTTTCCCCAGCCTGCTGCTGTTAATGAGTCTCCAGTTATGTTTTTTGTCTCTCACCTGTGAGCGGGGGTCCGAGGAGAATGGAGACACTCTCCAGGACAGTGAAGAGCCCTAAGGCACTGGAGAACCTGTTCATCTCCACCACATCCATCAGCACCTGGAAGATCAGGGCTCCAATGCCGCTCATGGACATGCTGTAGATGACGCAGTAGAGGATGAGCACCTTGAAATCGGCTGAGATGACGCAGATGAGATTGCTGAGCCCGTTGAGCAGCACGGCCAGACTGAACAGGTAGATCTGCTTTCCAGTGAAGATGCTGAGTCCTGCAAGCAACCCAGCCGTGGGACGCATGAAGATGTTGATGAAGCCGATGATGGAGATGAGGAGGGCGGCCTTGTGCTCCTCCACCCCATTCCGGATGGCGTAGGGCACCAGGTAGATGAGAGGCAGCACGAAGCCCATTACCATCCAGGCTACGCCAATGGTGAAAATCTGGTAACCTTTGTTTGTGCAGAAGATATCAAAAGCCAGATACTTCTGCAGTGTCTGCCTGCAAGCAGCAAGCCTGGCCTGCCGTGGGGGCTCCACTTGCTGAGGGCTGGCTCCGTTGGACAGGTGAGCATCTTCTGCTGAGTTTCCCAGCTCCTGTCCCAGGCTGGGCTGCAGTGGCAACGTGGGTGGCCCAAGCGGGACTGGTCTCATCACGGCCCCACAGACACAGCAGTTTAACAGCACCCCCCCAAAGATGAGGAAAGAGTTTCTCCAGCCCATCTCATCCAGCAGATACTGAGAGATCAATGGCCACAGCGTGAGACCAATGGAGGCCCCCGTCGATGCAAAGGCATGGGCCATAGCTCGCCGGCGCGTGAAGTAATAGCCCAGCACAGTCACTCCCGCCTGGAAACCAAAACACGATCCTAGGCCTTTAAAAAAAACAACAAACAATATCTTATATTCCTATATAGCCGCAAGCACCTTTTGGCTAGAAAGACCTCAAAGACCCAGACTCTACTCTCCAACCACTGAAGTGCAACGTGGCAGCTGTGTAACAGCACACTGGTGCTAGGAAGGGAGGAGAAGCGGAAGGCAGAGGGGCCCTAAATAAAGCTGCAGGCAGCTGTAGATTGCATGTCCTGATCTAACCTGCAATGCGTCCAAGACACCCATCATTAATGACCGGAAGTGGCCACGATTTCCATTTTCCATCTCATGCAGCAGCAGCTCTGGGCCCTCACATCATTTTGAGGCGCATTAATTCACTAGCAGCTCAAAAGGAAGAGTGACACCCACTGAATCCTCAACAGCCCTAAGGGACTCTATGTAGGTCTCCTCTCCACGTGTTGACCAGTTCTAACCTTACCTACTTTGCGACACCCCATGGGATCACATCCCAAGGTCAGCTGGTTGCAGAAATTCATCGTTTTATGTTTCAAGAGACCAAAAGTTCAACCCCAGCTCCAGGAGAGCTATTGAGAAGGGGAGAAGTTCCCATTTTTGTTCTGTACAAACCCCGTCCCATTATTACGTTTGTTCTTAGAAAAAAGGGTCTCCACCTTTATGTCGAGTGGGAGGAGTAAAATATGGTCACAGACAATCCATCCGGAATAAATTCCCCCAACACACCACATTCCAGTTTCAGTGAAATCAGGGTCCAGAAAATCTACTGTCCTATACAAGGCATATGCTCCCTCCCCCCTCCTCAAAAATAAATCACTAGCCAGCTTCTAAAAGTGGTAGCCTTTATTTACTGATTAGCCCCATCAGGGACCCATAGTCCCATGTGGCTCATAGGAGTAGTTCCCAGGGAGCCCCGCTGAAAAGTGGGTGGAGTAACGGTGAGTGGAGAAGGGTACTGGCTATTTGGGATATTAATCCTACTGAGCTGGGATTCTTCTGATCTTTCCTGCTTGCCAGATGAGGGATGAGCCTACACACTCATTCCCCCTGGACGCTATCCGTGTGCAAATACCAACCATAGCAATTGTTTGTTCGTGCCCTGCTTCAGTACTCACCAGTGATGAAGCCAGCTGTTATGTACAGCTGGCTGATGGACTGGGAGAAGGAGCTGGCAACCATGCCCACGCCACTGAGCAGGCCACCCAGCATCACAGTGAACCTGCATCCAACTCGCTCCACCAAGATGCTGCAGAGGGGCCCTGTAAAGCAACCAACAAGCATGAGGGTTTCGTCCCCCAGTGTCTGCAGAAACAAAGCCCCACGTGTTCTGAGCGCACAGTAGGATTTAGTTTGGAATTTCCCTGTGGCTGCCCCTGGTCAGCCCAAGTCTTCTGACCTCCAGCTTCCTGCTTCACGTGTGTCAGGCAGGAAGAAGACGCCCATGATATGAGCATCCACTGGTGTTTAAGGTAAGAATGAGAAAAGGATTTCCATCTTCTGTGGGCTGTATTCTGGTTAAAGCCCTTCGAACGGGGGCAGGGGGAGGCACTTCAAATGGAATTCTGTGCTTATGTGGCACAGATTCTGGGCATGTTCTTGAAGAGGAGAAGAACATGGGCCGGATTTCTGGGCCTGCTGGGAATGAACTCTGGCCAAGGCACCAGCTCCAATTAGTGCCCTCTAGGAAGGGAGATGGAAGCCTGACATTGTGGCTTTTGAAATGCTTTGGCACTAAAAGTTACAGACATCTCTGTCAGCTTCCAGTGCTGAGCTCCCCCCTGCCCAAGCTCCAGGGTGCATGGGGGTGGGAGCAGCTCACAGAGGCTATGTCTACACTTATTAATTTAGGACGACTTAGCTAAGTCGACTTAACATGTCCACACCTAAATCTTAAGTCGTCTTGGGGGGGCCTTACAATGTCAACCTAGAGTGTCCACACTGGACGCCTAGGTCGACTTTTAGGAGCTAGGTGGACCTGGGAGAGGTCCACGGTGGCAGGGGGGGCACCCCTTGCCCAGTGCCAGAGGGCTCAGCCTTTGCCCCATTGTACCTGGGTACAATGGGGCAAAGGGGGACAGGGACCCTGGCAGGGCATAGGGGCAGGGTGGGCAGGGCTCTGCCCTGCCCTGTGTGGGGGCATGCCAGACTCCCCCTGTGCCCCCCCCCGGCAGGGAGGGCAGTGGGGGAATCCTGGAGAGCCCTAAGTCGACTTAGAGTCAACTTAGGGCTACTCCGCGTCTACACTGGTTTAAGTCGACTTAAGCCAAAAGTCGACTTAAAAGGAGGTTTTATTAAGTCGTCTTAATTTACAAGTGTAGACGCAGCCAGAGGTACTCCAGCACCTCACCTTCCTTACCACGCCCTAATGTCAGGTTTGCCCCAAGTCCAGCAGAGCTTCCAGTTCGCCCTTGTACCACTCTGATCCCTTGTGTGGGAAGAGCTGACCTACTGCAGGAAGGAGGGACACGGAAGGGTAAGGGGTGTATGAAGAGAGGAAGAAGGGATGGAGCATGAGGAAGAAGGGAAGGGGACAAGCAGAGGACGGACAGATATGCCAGATGCTACTGCAGTATAAAGGAGGGGAAATGGTGGAATGAACCACTCAAAAGAAACAACAAGAACAAAATATGGAGGAAAAGCTATCCAGCCAGAAACGGATGAACCCTTGTACAAGTGGGCACGGCTCCTAGAGACTTCCCTTTTTCTCCCATGCTGGCTTTTGGCCTGAAATCCCGCCTGGCCAGTCACAGCTGGGAGGTGCTGGCTCAAGGAAAGCCAGCAAGTACCAGCCTCAGGAAAAGTAGCAATGTGTTACTCTGGGCTGCAAACTCCACAACAGGCCCAAACAGCTCCTTGGGCAGCAGCCTGGGCTGTGGAAGACCCAGAATTCTTGGGTGACCCTGGCCTATAGCTTAGTCGCTTGGTGCCTCAGTTTCCTCACATGTAAAAGGGGCGAGTGCTAATTTCCTCTCTTACAGGAGTGCTGTGGGGATTAATTTATGAACGCATGTGAAGTGCTCAGATGCTACAGGATTGGTGGCATAAAGAGCCAGGAAGAGTTAGCACTGGGTGCAAATTCTGCAGCTTCGGTCAAATCCTAACTAAAAGATCATGTTTTCCCCACCGGCCCTGATGATTCCTCCCATCAGCCGCTGGCCCTCTCCAGCAAAACCCGTTTTACATTTTTCCTTCCTCTCTTTTTCTCCACTTTATTCAGCTTCCCTTATGGAGCCAGTGCTGGCTGACCGCTCCCTGTTAGTGCTTGGCTGATGGATCCCACGGGAACCCGAGCAGCTTCTAGCACCTGGCCCTTTGGGTTCCTGCTTGAAAACACTTCCAGAAGTGACTCAAAAACCTCTGCAACCCCACAGCTATCCCTAAGGGCTAGCTCAACGCTTTGCTTCATGGGAAAGGAGCTGAGCACAACCGTGAGGCTAACCCTGGAGGCAAAGACGTGGAAGGGCATGCTGAGCTCTCAGCAGGTTAGAGCAAACTAACAGAGGAGCCTAGAAATGGACAGTATTCAGTCAGGGGTGAGATTTTTCCTTCAAGAGAAGACAGATTAGTCCTGAAACCAGAGGCGGCTTTTGGGGTAGGCGAAGCAGGCGCACACCGAGGGCCCCGAGTAGTAAGGGGCTCCGTCTCCTGCTTTCCCTACCCCAAAAGCTGTGTCTGTCTCGGTCGGCAGCAGGGGGAACTGGCCGCTGGAACTGGGGCAGTTGGGGGGGCCCCGCAAGGGGCCTTCGCCTAGGCCCTAAGGCCTCCAATAGCCAAAGGCTGCCTCTGCCCGAAACAAGTCAAATCCAGGCGAGAGCTAGGAAGTACCCTTGGAGAGGGTCAAGTAGAAACGGAAGCAGGGTCGGTCTGCGTTTCCGTCTGCATTAAAGTCAGACCTGTCGGGGTCACAGACATGCCAGTCGTGACCTGTGGAGCTGCGCATCTGCTCTGGTATCGCTCTGCTGCAGCTCTCAGTCCCAACGAGCTTGGCAAGGTGGTGGTGGTGGGGGAGTGGCATTAGCTCCCCTTCTAGGAGGGAGCCGCTGAGTGGGGCGGTGATATAATGAAGCCAGGTGTCCGTCTTCGAGGACCGCAAATACTAGAGATGTAGCCACAGAGTCTAATGCTTCCAGTAGATCAGATCCCATGTCTGCTGTACAACTCCAGAGTGAGGGCTGGGTTTTATTGTTTATATTACAGGTGAGTTCTGCTAACGAGCCCTTTCTGCTCTGCTGGCAAGGAAAACGTAATGCACAGCAGCGGCCGATCTAGCTAAGGGCATTCTAGGCAGCTGACCGGGTGGTAGGGGATGAGGCTGCCTGGGGGTGGGGCAGCTACCAGCTGGGGCAATGAGGATTGAGAAGCCAGGCTGTCCACCAGCCGCTTTCCACTCGCAGCACGGAAAGATCAGGGCCGCTGAGTGGCTCAGGATCAAGGCTGTTCCTGATGTTGCTGCAGGAGCTGCCGGCCACAAGTGCAGTCCTGTGTTAGTGCCCAGCCCACACCCGCAGGTCCCTGCAGCCCTCCTTGGCTGCAACTTCAACACGACCATGTCCATGCTCGGCGAGTGCTGCTGCCCCATGGACTACGAGGCCCATAGCAAGGCGCTCATCTGGACAGGTGTGGGGAGTGCTGGGGACCAGTTGGAGTGCAGGGCATAGAGACGGGGGGCGTGTGAACCCTGCACTAGACTGTGTCTAGTGAGAGGGGAGAGACATCAATGACCCCAGCCTGCTCTGTGTGTGTGTGCGTGTGCACGTGTGGGTCTGTGAGCTACATCAATGAGGGCCCTGTGGGCTGCAAGCTGCCCTCTGCCCGTGTCCTAGAGTCAGACTGTTCCCATTCCCTAGGGTCTATCACAGGGGCCCTGCAGCCCCAGGCCAGCTGCATGAGGTTGAAAGGTGGGGGTGGCAGGAGCAGGGGGGCACTGGGGAGTCCATAACGTCCTCACAGGGGAAGTGGGGGGGGGCAGCAGATTAAAGTTTCACCAAGGGAAGCCAATAGTCTCTAGCAGCCTCTGTGCACAAAGCAAGTATGAATGTGCGTGTGTGGTCAGTTAAGTAGACGTAAATTCATGCAGCGGTGGGACAATCGAACCCTTTGCATTGCAAATTTGAGTCTCTTCTTTCTGGGGCAGGGTAAGAATGACCTAGACCTGCTGGCAAAGCCAGAGAGGACTGTGTTCAGCTGTGTAACAGGGTCTGTGTTCTATGCTGCGGTTTTCAAACTTAGGGTTAGGACCCAGGACTGGGTCGCAGACCCGCAAGCACTTCGTCACGGCACTCCCTGCTGCCGCCAAAAGACTGGAATGTATTGCTCAACGATGTCATTGTTGGGTATAAATGATTTTTTTTCAACTGCGTCTCGAGAAAAAAAGTTTGAAAACCACTGGTCTAGTGGAAGAGGGAGTGAAGCTAGAGTTTCTCCTTTGTTCCTAAGAGAAAGCCCAAGGATTTTCAGGGTTTTATTTTTTTAAATACAGCGTTACATAAGGGATTCTAAAAGGGTCACAAGCTTCCGCAGCTGATCAGCCGTGGGAAAGTAACTTGGCTCACGTTTGGTAGCTTAAAACAGCATGCGATTGGAAATAAAATCCACACTTGTCAAGCAAACAGGTGAGTTTGATTAAAATGACAGCTGCACACATGCCTATTTACAGTGGCACGCCGGGCTCTTGGCCCTGCACTGCCATGGATGCTCCCCCCGTTGGCCCCATCCCCAGTGGGGCCTGGGGCTGCAAGAGCCATGTGCTGCAGCTCCTATCCCCTGCTAGCCCTACTCTCTAGGTGTGGGGTGGGGGCAGCAGGGGGTGGGCCCCTTTTTGCTGCTGGCCCCACCCCGGCACCTGTTGGGAGGGCGAGGCTGGCATGCTGACCCCTGAGGGTATATACCTAGGGTGAGTTTTTGCGAAATTGCCAAGCCATTTTAGATGCCCCATTCCGTTTTCAGCTTTGAAAGCCTCGGCCAATGCATATTTGCGTCTGTCCAGTTATGGTGAGTAAACTACCAAAAAGGTGAGTCTTGCTGCATGTTTTAAAAGCTCTCCGTTTTTTGATCTGTAATTTCCCACTCTGGCTCTCATCCCACAGCTGAGCTCAGAAAGGGCAACCTACCCTCACTTCCCACCCCCTTCATGCTGCATTGTCCCAAGGCGGTACAGCTGGCCCGGCGCTGGTGGCTCACAGATGGAGATGGTTGATGGTTTTACAGACCAGGACCTTGTATAGTCACCAGAATCAGACTGGGAGCCTTGGACGATGCAAAGGGACAAGGGTGGCATGCTCATGGCATCTCATCCTTCTAAAGACGTAGCCCACAGCATCGGACACAAGCTGTACTCTCTGCCCTTGTTGCTTCCCATGTGGCCTTGACAGCACCATGACTCAGTGGTTTTTTTTGGTAAATGTCACCTCTGACAAGAACGGGTGTGGCAGTGTGTGTGTATTGAACCCCAGGCAGCACGCTCTTCTCCTTTACCCTAGTCCCAGCTCAGCGTGTCTGTTTACAGAACAATCACACAGAAAGCTCAGCAAAACGCAGGCCATTCCAGGAAGTGTTCTGGAGCTAGCTGGATATTTTTTTCCTGGTCATGAGAGTCTTGAGATCAAACTTGATGGGCCACAGATTAGTTGTCAATCTCTGCGTGTGCAAAGGCTGGGGTGTGTGTGTGTGTGTGTGGAGATAGGTGACCAGATGTTCTGATTTTATAGGGACAGTCCTGCTATTTGCGTTTTTCTCATATAGGTTCCTATTACCATCCATCCCCTGTCCCGATATTATAGGGACAGTCCTGATATTTGGGATTTTTCTGATATAGGTTTTTATTATCACCCATCCCCTGCCCCGATATTACAGGGACAGGCCCAATATTTGGGCTTTTCTCAGATAGGTTCCTATTACCATCCACCCCCTGTCCTGATATTATAGGGACAGTCCTGATATTTGTATTTTTTCTTATATAGGTTTTTATCATCACCCATTCTCTGTCCCAATATTACAGGGACAGTCCCGATATTTGGGTTTTTTCTCAGATAGGTTCCTATTACCACCCATCCCCTATCCCGATTTTTCACACTTGCTCTTGGGTCGCCTGAGTGGAGAGTTCTCCTGACTCCTGGCACACCTAAGCTATCCTGATTTTGGTGCTCGCAGGTTACACAGGCAGGGGAGTTTCAGTGGCACCTGTGGGGAGCTGCAGCTAGCTCGGAGCATGCTCTGTACAGGAAGTACGGCTCTTCAGCATCATGCCACTTGAGGCCTCCTGCCCCTCTTCAGTCTAAAGTATGCTTGCTGGGGTGTCTGAGCCCCCCACAGCACTCTGATAAGGAAGGGCAATGCTATTAGCCTGGTTTCACAGGTGGGGAAACCAATGCACAGAGAACCGACCTGACTTTCTCAAGGTCACACAAACAGTCAGTGGCAGAGCCCAGTTTTCTGAGTCCCACGTAGCTCTTTACCTGCTAGGTCAGCTTTCCTAACTATGGATCGTGTCTGCAGGGGTAGCGTCCCCTCCACGTGACAGGCTCATCGGTCTGTGCCAGAAGCCTTTTTAAGAGCAATCCTTTCCCCTTTTGAAAAAGGATGTTTCATTATGACTATCAGAAGCGAAAAGTCAGAGGTGGAAAAACCAATTAAGAGCTGACCAGACTGACTCCTTGCCCCGACTGTTCTCTCCAGAACACCCTGGAGACTTTTGTGTTTTCTGAGTTCAATTGCTGGGGCCTGCGGCTGCTTCCCTCTGGGAATTGATCGGTCATGTGATCTGACTGTTGGGAAAGCTTTGCTAACATCAAGACTATATTTGCCTTTGTTCCATTTCATCCTTTGATGTAATTAGTAGGCCATGACTCAGCTTAAAACCATTCTTCTTCCTGAGTTATTTAATCCTCAGAATCATTTCTGCAGCCAAACTCTGCCCCAATGGGCCAGATGTTTTCTGGGTATAGCTCTAGCAGGCTCCCAGCAAGAATTAATTTAACCCATTGCCTCTTCTTTTAACCTTTCCTTACAGGTTGCTCTCCCCAGACCCTTAGGGATTAATGTTGCATGGATGGCAACCAAGACAAAGCATTTATTTTTTAATCTAAACATCTAAAGCTTTCCTTGGTTTTCTTTTCCCCATGTTACTAAATGGAGGAATGTTCCACGTATGACTTTAATATGCTATCTCTTGATATTCTGCAAACATGTAAAACAAAGCACAAAGCCTTGGGGTGCTAATGAGATTATAAACCCTCAAGCTTTGGTTTGGTTACCTGGTTACCATGATTCAACCAGAATCCGTTGAGAAGGGTGTGTGTGTTTTTTCCATGGCCCATATAGCTCAGATTTACCTTGTAGTATTTGTGTGTACATATGTTCCTATTATATAAAATGCAATTATATATAAAATTAGATACGCACAAATATAAGTATATATGTGGATATCCTATATAGCCTATAACTATTTATTACTTTATGGTGGCCAGAGGTTTGTTCAGTACCTTGCAGCACAGATAAAACGGCAAAGTCCCCCTCCCCAAAGAGCTCCCAGTTTTGTTTAGACATGATCAGGGCTGAATTAATGCCCCTCTGGGTCCAGGACTGTTAGATTTTGTGGAGCCCTGGGAGCAGTGGGGTTTCTGATGCCCAGGAGTCATACTTATATGGGTGCCCCCCTCCCATTGGGAGCAGCACCCGCAGCGGGGTCTGCACTGGGCTTGTGTCCCACTCTCCTCATGGCCGTTGCGGGTGCTGGAGGCTTCCTGGTGGGGATAGTGATGTCTCTGCTCCCTGCAGCTCTCTCTGTGTGCCCAGGGCAGGGACAAGGGGATGGAGGATGCCCAGGCTGCAACAGGAGATGGCTCCTCTGTAGCCCAATGTGGGGGGCATGACCGCCCCCCCCTTGGTATGGCAGGCCAGGCACCAACCAGCCTGGGGCAGGGTGGCATTTGGCGCTGGAGTGGGTCTGGCGCTGGGGTGCAGCACCACGGTACGTGGGTCAGTTGGCACAGCAGTGCTCTGGAAGGTGAGACTGGCAGTAGGGTGTAATGCAAGCTGATGGTGTTCCGGCCAAAGGTGCTATCATTGCTGTGGAGCCGGGGCCCCCCCTTAGCCCAGGGCCCTAATGCCCCTGCCTTCATCTGGTCCTGGATGTGATGCAACAGAACAATGGGCTGGGACTGGAGGAAGACGCAACCAAGCAATAGGCAAGGGATGGCGGAAGATGAGGGAGAGGTCACGGCCATAGGATGATGTGAAGGCACGTGTGCACCACCGTGGGGAAGAGTTTGAAGGATAATTCTATACATAGAAACGTAATAATCACTTTGGCTGCGTCTACACTTGTAAATGAAGTCGACTTAAGCTTGCTTCAGTCGACTTAATTTACTCTGCGTCCACACTACACTTTGCTTAAGTTAACTTAAAGAAAATAAAGTCGACTTTATTAAACCTCCTTTTAAGTCGACTTTTGGCGTAAGTCGACTTTCTAAAGTTGACTTAAGCCAGTGTAGACATGGAGTAGCCCTAAGTCGACTTAGGGCTCTCCAGGACTCCCCCACTGCCCTCCCTGCCGGGGGGGGGCACAGGTGGAGCCTGGCATGCCCCCCCACAGGGCAGGGCAGAGCCCTGCCCATCCTGTCCCTATGCCCTGCTAGGGTCCCTGTCCCCCTTTGCCCCATTGAACCAGGTACAATGGGGCAAAGGCTGAGCCCCCTGGCACTGGGCAAGGGGTGCCCCCCTACCACTGTGGACCTGTCCAAGGTCCCCCTAGCCCCTAGAAGTTGAACTAGGCATCCAGTGTGGACACTCTAGGTCGACTGTGTAAGGTCCCCCCCTAAGTCGACTTAAAATTTAGGTGTAGACATGCTAAGTCAACTTAACTAAATCGACTTAAAGTCGACCTAAATTTACAAGTGTAGAGATAGCCTTTGAGTCCCTTCTTGTGCATGGCATGGTAGAAGTGAGTCTTTGGGAGGGAGTTAAAAGATGAGAGGATGTTATGGCCCCATAAGATGTGGTTCCAACAGCCTGAAAGCTGTGGGCTAAATTTAGTACTAAATGCTGGGCTAGGAATTAAGAGCACGTGACTTTTAACCTCAGCTTTATAACTGACTCTCTACACGACACTGGGTAAGTCACTCAACTTTTTGGTGTCTCTGGTCCTTCCCCACTAAAAATGGGGCTCATAAAACTCAGCTCCCTGCCTCCGGGTGGGCTGTGATGATTCGTTAGTTAGTGACCACATAGTTCTATGATCATGGGAAGGGCTCTCTAAATGCTGCTGGCTGTTCTTAATCTTACAGCTCTCTTTTTGCCACGGCACCTCACCCTCGCCAGCCCTGTGACCCTGGATCACGTGTCCTCCTTGCACAGCCTGGGAGCAAGCATTTTAATACAAATCACGTTCCTGTGAAGGCGATAATCTTGAAAGGCCTGGCGTTAGAGCAGTAAGTAGTGGGGGCAGTGGCTGGGGCCATATGGGACTCAGCTGCCTGCCTGGGGAGCATTTCACAGCATCGCGCTCTGTTCCCATAAGTGACACTCTGGCCTTTGGTTCCCACACACCCAGGCAAAGTGGAACCTGCACCCCTGGACCAAGTCCCTGGAGGTTTCAAGTCCTGGAGCTCTACTGAGGCAGCCATTCCAGCACAGACCGAAGAGCATTTAGCTAAGGAGCCATTGAAATCGATGAGCAATCCCAACGAGTGAGCGATAGCAGTGTTTCCCACCCAGTGTGCCACGGAATTTTTTGAAAAACTACTCAAAGTGTTCTGGATTGGCTCATTGGCTCATGAATATTCATGAGTTCATTTGGAAACTATATCGTGGTGTGCCTCAAAATAATTAAAGGTATCAAGGTGTGCCACAGCACAGAAAATGTTGGGAACCACTGAGCTAGAGTATCAGCCAGAGCTTACAGTCTGATTATATGGCTCAAGTCACCCCTGGTTAAAACAGGCTTCCACTAATGCACCAGGCTGCTGGCCCCCCAGCAACGCCTGTGGTGACACATGATGGCCACTAGGAGCCCCCCAGACAGCAAGGGAACCCCCAAAGTGGGTGACATTGGTTAGGAAGTCAGGTCTAGGAAGTGCAACCCTGCTCCAGCCTCTGTTGCTATGGCTCCTAGAAAGGACAGGGCAGAAACTAAAACAGCCTTTGCTTTAGAAAAGATACCAGACACCCCTTCTACCTCCCTTCCCAATGGGGATGACAGCAGCCCAGTCTCTGTAGCTCAGCATGGCTAGCATAGATCGGAGAAAAAGATCCTCTGTCCATGATGGTCAGGGGAACTGCCAACCATGACTGTGTCGGAATGCGGCCTTCTCCATCTCTAACTTCTGTGGCTCTGGTGTGCGCCCATAGTTGGCCCAGCTCCACTAAACCCTTTCCCTGATGTAACTGACAGCTGCCTGGGTTTTGTGGCACAGCCCAAAGAGTTGCTTTTAACACACTTGTTTTTGTATTTGGGGATCTATAAGGGCCTAGCAAATGCATCTCGGCATCTCTTGGAACCCTACTCTCCAGGGACAGAGAGAGGGAAGTGGCAATCAGGAGGAGAGGTGTATCATATTGGCTATTCAGGACACTGTCATGGAAGAGAAAATGCATCCATGCTGGAAAAGCCAGCGTGAGAAAAGGATTGTCTGAGGCCTTTGTCTCCCTGGCACCTGGCTTACCTTGCCTGAAGAGGGAATTCACCCTGTGAGCTCTCTACTGAGAATGTCAGCAAAGGCCAACAGTGATGGTGAGACACACCGGATTCCTGTCATGTAGGCCAGCCACTGTTTGATCGGTGCCAACCTGATCTGGATACATTTTAGGGCGTTGTCTCAGTCCCCATAGCCATCCAGCCACCTTCATGAAAAGTGAAAAGCTCAGCAATGAACCCAGTGCACTGGCTTAGCCAGGAGAGGAAGGTGAAGGTAGCTACTTGGCATTCTACTCACCGCCCGCGTGGAGCACTGCCGTCATGATGGATGGGAACCATGACGTCTCGCTGTTGGTGGCTTGGAACTCACGCTGCAGGTCCGTGAAGAAGACTCCGATGCAAGAGGGGAAACTCAGTGTTAGCCCCTGAAGCAGCACAGTGGCCAACAGGACCATCCAGGCCCATCCCTGGTCTTGAACCTTGGAGATCCCATGCGGTGCTTCTCCTTCGGACATTTCCACTTCTATCTCCTTCCAAGCCAACCTGTTTGAAAAACCAGCTCAGCTGTCAAACAGCAGCACACGAAGCAACGCACGAATGGCCACAGGGCAGCCACTGCATTCTGTGGCCAGAAGAGTCACTGCTTTCTGAGTTTTCCCCAGACACAGCTTAAGGTTTCTTGTGCTGCACTGCAGAGAGAACCTTCCTCTCTCACCCCACAGGATCCTGGCACCAAACTGTCTGGGAAATGAACCACCTTCCCCTTTTATTACACAAGAGTTCAAAAGTAGCCAGGTACAGTCTGAACACACCCCCTTTGCGGTATGACTTGGTCAGACCCAGTTTCCTCCCAGAGCTTGTTTTCCCTTTCACCTGCTTTCAGCATAGAGTCCCCTTGCTGATGGTAGCTAAGGTCATAAAAACCCTCATGCCAACGAGGGAAGGAAACTCGTGCAAATGCCAACAGTAATAAAAATTATATATAGCTCTGCTGAGTAGGACATGCAGAGGTGGGCACCTCTATGCAGCTCCTGCCTGCTCCTGGGTACAATTCAAGCTGTAAATCATGATCTTTAAAGTCCTGAACGGCTCGGGATTTGGGAATCTGAGACACATCTCACTCCACCCTGGCTGGGCCGTGGGAGACTCTTGATGGTGGTTCCCAGGGTTGGTTCAGCCAAGGGCCTCTTCTCCCCAGCAAAACATGCAACCTGCCAGGTTCTTTGTGCAGCGACCTTCAGGCTAAATACTCTGAGGATCTCAGAGCACCATTCAAAGGCTCATCAGTATGTTTTTGTTTATCCCCAAGTCACAGATCAGGAAACTGAGACAAAGAGCGGGAGAGTGTGTTACTCTACCCAAGTCCCACGGTGAGATGCTGGCAAAGTCAGGAATGAAATGTAGGTTTCCTGACTCTCAGTCTGAGGCTCTAGCCATTGAGCAATAGTGGCTTCTTACAAGAAGTATGGATCTGGTTTAGCTCCTGGGTTAGGGCGTGTCTGGGTTTTTAAATTTTGATTTAATTTGTTTTCATTCTTATAAAATAACCTCGTGATTGCCAACACCCCCGCCATCCGCAGCACCGTGATTTAATGCTCCAGGATAGTTTCACGTAAAATGTTTTAAATCCGTTCCTGGAATAACCTAATTTAGCTCATCATTTCAAAGTCCCCCATTACTTTCATCAGCTGGGAGTCAGAATCAAACACCAAGCTGGTACCAGAATAGCCATTGCGTGAATTAATATGATTAATGTGTGTGTATTTACAGCATAGGTAATTTTCCTCCTTATTATTAAACATTTATATTACAGTAGCAGCCAAAAGCCCTGCTTGAGACTGAAGCCCCTTTGTCCTGGGCTGTATGTTCACAAACAGATAGTCTTTGCCCTGGATGAGGGCTTTCAGGTGAGGATGTAACACACAAATGAACATGGCAGTGTTTGGAACTGTTTAATTCTCTGTACGTGGTGGATAGGCAGAGAGAATGCTACTGGTTAGTTCATGGCATGATCAAACAGCTATGTATTAGCTGGATCGTGACCTAAAGACTGTCCCCAGCAGTTCAGACGGGTACCCAGAAGTCACCTACTACAGGACAGGCCCAACAAGGAAAACAACAGAATGCCACTGGTCATCACCTAGATCCTCCAAATACAACCTCTCCTGCACATCATGAAGGGTCTACAACCTATTCTGGAGGATTATCCCTTACTCTCTCAAGCCTTGGGAGTTAGGCCAGTCCTCGCTTACAGACAGTCCCTCCCCAACATTAAGCAACTACTCACCATATAATAGAAACACTAAGGCAGGTACCTATCTCTGCAACAAACCCTGTTGCCAACTCTGTGACATATCTATTCAGGAGACACTATCATAGGACCTAACCAGATTAGCCATCCCAGCAGGACCACATTCACCTGCACATCTACTAATGTGATATATGCCATCATGTGCTAACTATGCCCCTCTGTCATATATATTGCCCAAATTGGACTGTCTCTATGCAAAAGAATCAATGGACAATAATCAAACATCCAAGAAAGGTAACTTTCAAACACCAGTAGAAAAGCACATCAGTCTCCTTGGACGTTCTGTAACAGACATGAATGTTACAGTATTTCAGCAAAAAAAACCCTTCAAAACCAGACTTCAGCGTGAAACTGTGGAGCTGGAATTCATATGCAAACTTGACACCATCACCTTGGGTCTGAATAGAGACTTAGACTGGCTAACGCACTAGAAAAGGTAATTTCTCCTCTTTTAGCATTCTCACCTTCTCATCGATTGCTGTGAAAGACCCACATCCACACTGTTTGAACTAGAACAACTTGTTTGGTTTGCCGAAGTAGATTAACAGACTCTGGAATGGTTTGAATGGACCTTGTGACCCATGCTTCTCGGCATGGGTATATAGACTTAACATGCTGCAGTTGCCATTTCACGCATCTGAGGAAGTGGGATTGCGCCCACAAAAGCTTATGCAATAAATACATTTGTTGGTCTTTGTAAGTTCCACAGGATTCCTTCTTTGTTTTGCTGAACAAGACTAAATCCCCCTTTGGAATCAGGACACTGCAGTTTCACTTGACTTAGTTCCTCATTGCACAGCTCAGTTCTTTAGACTTTTTGATCAAGGAATGCTCCTTGCCCCACCCTGCCAACCAGGTTTCCTATTTATAATCCCTCACCGCCTACTGCAACTAACTGCCCATTAAGATGCACACCTGCTGTAGGTTTCAGTCGCTTTCTCCACCTACTGTACATCATTACAGGCTAAGTAATTCAGCCATCTGATTCAGAGACCTGTCTACCTATGTGCCTCACACTGGAACAAATGCCGAGACAGTCTGCTTGTAATATCCTGACTCAGGCGAGGAATGTGAGCGATCATGGTGTCCTGCCAGCTGCCTGAACAAAGGTAACTGGAAAAAAGTTTATTCTGGTGCCAATTCACCTGGTTCTGTCAAGTAGAACAACAAAAAAACACAGCGGTATAAAGTCTTGCTCATCCCATGGTAGTTAAGTGATCACAGCTGCTGGTATAGGCACATTCGGGGCACAGGAATTGCTCTACTGGAAAAGATCCAAAGAGACAGCCGTGTTAGTCTAGTTCAGCAAAACAAACACAGAGTCCTGGGGCACTTTTAAAGACTAACAAATGTATTTATTGCATGAGCTTCCATGGGAGAAAATCCCACTTCATCAGACTCCTTAAAGACACTTCAAAGCATCTGACAAAGTGGGATTTTCTCCCATGAAAGCTCATGCGATAAATATTAGTGATGGCTTAAAATGCATTTTGGGAACCTCTCCACTGGGGCTTGGATTGAAACCCAGCAAACGCCTTCCACATAAGCTGCTAGAGGAGACCAGCTCTCCATCATGGTCAGTGCTCACCCTTCCTGAATTTGCACCAGCGGTACCTTTCTCCCTCATTGCTAGTTCCCCACGCTATCCAATCCCTTATCTGCTCCTTGTCGGGACTTACTGAACTCTCAGCCACACTGGAAGGTGAGTGGACAGCCACCTGAAGGGTTATGTCAAAAGTCCCAGGGAGCAACTTGCTTTCTTTGTAGACAGAATTGAAGCCCCTAACATCTAGTTCCTCTTTCCCCGTGGAGAATGTTGCATTCTCAGATACCCCTTTCCTGTCAGTGCCCAACACATCTTCCAAGGAGGACTGAAAAGTTTGTGCAAATGTTTTTAGGGTTTTGTTTTTGTTTGTGGTACAAATACGAGGGTCAGGTACTGCAGCTGCCAGGAGCAAATAAGTGATCACTATAAACAATGCATTTGGTAGACAAAGGTTCTCACTCGTGCCCCCAGTCTGGGGAGCTAGCGTCCAATGGACGATGGTGACAGATTTCATTATTAATCTCGTGGTTACACTAATGTCTATTCTGGTCCATTTTTAGCTGACAAGATCATTTCTTCCTCTCGCACCTGGCTCTGATCCCACTACAATCAAGGAGAGGTTTGTCACTGACATTAACAGATCAAGCCCATCATTATTAAGGCTCTTAGGAGGCAGCAAGTCCCTGTAGTTAGAGCACGTGACTGGACATCAAGGGACCTGGGATCCAGCTCTGCCACTTTGCTCACCTTATGATCCTCCCAGTTGGCGCCTCTGTGCCTCAGTTTCCCCATTTGTAAACCAGGGTTAACTGTATGTACACACCTGAAGGGCTTTTCTTAGGTGCTCAGCGGTGGCCCTTTGACGGCCAGTTTACAGCAGCTCAGATGATGGAACAGTTCTGCCACTTCCTGGGGATGTGGAGGCTGCGGTGGGTGGGGAGAGCAGCAATAGCTGTGAGGGTTTGGGTCCCTTATTCTCTTTGCCACTGAAGTGCGGAAGGTGAGAACAGGCTGGGGAAAGATCAGGTGCGAGGCAAACCCCAGAACTGAGACGGCTCATTCCATTGCTCTGGCCTTCAGGTACCCCTGGGAAGGCTGGGCTGTCAACGAACCTTCTCTCTGCCGGGATTCATGGAAGGCCAGTGGCTGGCTGAGTGCCCCATGCATGAGTTGCCCAGGGATGAGGCCCCCTCCATGACTTATGGGCACGAACCAAACCTGGCTGGAGGACCAGCCTTGACACTCTTTGGCAGACCTCCCGCACCAGGGATGTTTCTGGTCCCCTTGCTGAGTCAGGGGCAGGGGAGGGGATGGGGGCAGAGGAGTTGGAGCCCAGCAGTGGTTCTGTCCCAAGGGACTTGCAGACAGGGGGGCCCAAGCTGTGGCTGGCTGTCCCAATCCCAGGGTGGGCCAGGGCCAGATCCAGGCACCAGCCAGCAGGCAGGGCTCCCTCCTTCAGCCAGCTGGGAGGATGCAGAGCCCAGGCCGCCCTACCCCCGGCCCGCAGCAGGGTGACATTGCCGGTCACAGCTCGGGGGAGGTGCGGGGCTGAGCCGCCGGCTCCTCGTGGGGAGTGGGATCCCCGTTGGGGCGCCTGCCCCCGGGGGAAGGAGCTGAGACCCCCGCCGGAGCCGGGACCCGGACTCCTCTCTGCTATCTGAGGATGTGCCTGGCTGTGTAGGACCCAGAGCTACCCCGCTCCGCTTACCTATTCACACGGACGCCTCCATCCGGAGTGACTCCGAGCCAAAGCCGGGGGGCAGGAGAGGGCAGGGAAGGAAGGAGGGGAGCGCACCGAGGGCGCCCGCGGAACTGTCCTCCTCCTTCCCCCGATCCTCTTCCTGGAAGGGCCGAGCTGGCTTCTCTCATCCGCCCTGCGAGGGAGGAGACACGGCGGATGGAAAACAAGGGAGTAGCTCAGCCAGATCTCTGGCTACAGAGGGAATCAGGGGCGAGCGAGTTCATCCAGTAAGGGAGGACTAGATCCACTGGGGATCACACAAGAGCTGGGGCGGGGTGGGGGGCGCCAGAGCTCTTGGGAAAGGGTTAGATCCACTCCGGATCATCCACGGTCTATGGGCTGCATGGGATCAGATCAGTGTGAAATGGTTAGATCCACTGGGGAGCACACAGGAGCTGGGTGAGGAGGGCTAGATGTTTGGGGAACTAATTTAATCTACTCAGGATCCCACAGGCTCTAGGGAAGGGGGGGTCGTTCCACACCAGGCCACCACATGGGATCCAGCAGGCAGGGGATGAAATTATTTTGTAGGAAGGTTTGATCCTCCAGGCAGATCATAAATTTGATAGCCTTTAAAAGTGCCACAGGACTCCTTCTTTGAGTGGAAATTAACTGGCTGTTTGGGGGGAAATTATTAGATGCCCTGTGTGATCATGCAGTCTCTTGGAGGGTGTAGACAGGAACAATGAGGAGCTGTTTTGATTCCCCAGGTCTGTTCAGGTTCTGCTGGAGATATTACTGGAGAGATGACACATCTGTAGACTGGGCTGTAGTTTCACAGGAGACACTGGGGGAATGGGATGGTCCAAGCAGGAGGACTGAAGCCAGCAGGAGAGGAGCAGATAAGATCTATTGAGGATTCACAGAATCAGTGGAGTGGATTTCAGTCTGCTAGGGATTTGCACAGGCACCCTTTGGTTGCCTTGGGATCTGCCTGGGGTGGGTTCAGATTAGTTACATTTCTTCAGCCTATTTCACTGGATATAGTAGGACTGGACCCACAAGACACAGGCACGGGAACTGCAAATGCAGAGGGCCTGGCCAGGGTCACTGTGAACTAGGAATTGCAGTGTTTAATGAGAACTTTGGAGATTGTCTTTTCTCCCCCACCCTGCCCAAATTCACTAGGGTATTAATCTGAAAATACAGGTGTCCCTTTTCCCAAATCCAGGCTTCTAACTGTCCATACAATTTCTATTTCTCTTGACAAGGCCCTTCAAACCAATGCTTGCCTGTGATGGGGTATTTACCCCATAGGGTGAGTTTGAGAGGCCAATTACTCCCCCTGTTAAACACGGAGGGTAAGCCAGGCCTGATTAAAGATGAGTCCCAGCTGGGTTGGGTGCTGCTCTAAAGAGAGGAAGCCTAGAGCACAAAGAAGTTTGTAGTTCCTCTTTTAGCAACAGATATGCTGCAGGGAACAGGCAGGCTCCCGCAAAGTGAGATTAGAGCAATTTCCTGAATTAGAGCAATCTCCTGTGGCTGAACCTGACAGGAGAAATGGTGTGGAGTCATGGGCAATGCTGCTTGTTACAGAGGCTGGGCAGGCACAGAGGAAAAGCTGAAGAAAGGCCTGTGATGGGGGGAATTCAGAGAGGCAGTGGTAATGTGCTGACTGAGCAGACCTCAGTTGCCCATTCTAGGACCTTTGCCCTGGGTTCAGTGTAGAAGGTGTGTTTGTGTTTCCTTACCAGCCAGGTGGCTTGAAGGTTCCCCCCCATCCCTCCCATGCATGCAGGGCTCTGGATGACTTCAAATCCTGTGAGATGGGTGGAAAGACCAAGCAGCTGAGCTGGTTCTGAGACCCATGTGTAAGGATGCTGTATTTTTTTTTTTTTTTTTTTAAATTGGCTGTCCTGTTACCCCAGACAGGACCTGGAACTACAAGTGACTGTGTGGAAGCACCAGTCTGAGAGGAGACTGTCGCAGGACCAGAGCGACTGTTGGCTGTGGGTGCTGGAGAAGGAAAGCCAGGAGGTGCCTGGGTGAGTCTCATTATGTTGTTTCCTTTGCTGTGCATGGTGAGATTTGTGTGACGCACCCATTATGAGATGGTACGGTACTACTCTGTTCAGCTGGTTAAGGCCTGATCAGCTTTGGTGTTCTGTCTCTGAGACCAGCTGTTTTTGTATGTTTTAAAGGAGGCCAGAACATCCCTATGCTGCTATTTTCCTGATCTCATGTGGCAATCGTTTATGCCATGAAACATGAGGCTTGAGAGCCTATTTTACTCTGCTGCAGATGCTGAGTTTATTCCTATGTGTCTGAAATGCTTCTTGACTCTAAACTATTTCCAAAGCTCTGCATTGTTTAACGTCCACCCTTGGGGTGTTATTCATCAAGGGGTGCGAGCAGACGGAGGGTTCTTTGCCCACCGGGATAATAGCCCAGCCTTGGTCTGATGGAGAGGAGGAGGCACTGACAGGTACATCAGTGGTCAGGGGAACCAGATAATAAAGGGTTGAACCGATCCAGCCGACAACCCAGACAAACATTAAGGGGGGCAGAGGGGTAAGAGAGATTAACAGTAACAGGGGAAGTATCAAAGGAATCAGGAGAGTTATAAGTAGAAGATATTTATTGTTAATTATTATAAGTACAATGAGGCTTAAGCACTTCTTTTTAAAGAAAGACTTTAAATACTTTTTGACTGTTATACGCACAGGGTTACTGCTTTACCGTTATGTTACTGTGCTGCAGCAGGTCTTAAAGATAAAAGTAAATGCGCATTGAAGGTTTATTTGCTAAAGCTACTCTTATTACACTGCTATTGCCCCTACCTTTAAAGGGGATTGCAGTCTAGCCACCTGAACTCCCAGGCTGGGGTGCTAAACTACTTGTTCCCTAACCTTATACTTACCTCCCCACACTCTCGGGGGTGAGGGGGCTAACCTACTTTAGCCCTAACACCAGGACTTGGGGTGCTAAAACTTCTGTTACTATATCAAGTTACTTATATATCATATACTTGTAGCTACGTTAAACCAATGTTCACTGAGGCCTTTCGTTGATTCTTAATACTCACCGAACTCTGTACCAACGTGTCAGTTTCGTCACTCTCGGGGATCAGGTGCTGACCTTTCTCTGAGGAGCTCGGACCTACATGCCAGTC
The DNA here is from genome assembly GCA_007922175.1 of Pelusios castaneus. Classification (NCBI taxonomy): domain Eukaryota; kingdom Metazoa; phylum Chordata; order Testudines; family Pelomedusidae; genus Pelusios; species Pelusios castaneus. The sequence continues at coordinate 691,594 of ML685815.1, read as the reverse complement.
CAGTCACCTTTAAGACCAGGATCTGACCTTTCTCTGGCTACAGATAGAGCCCAGGCTTTGACTCTACCGTGCCCTTGGCTATGGACAGACCCCACTGGCTATCGGAGCCGAGGCCCCGGGGCATCTTGAGTCATGTCCAGCCTACTGTCTGATTCGCCTGTCTCTGGGGCTGATATTTACAGGGTTTTTGCCCCCCATACCCCTCCTTTCAGAGGTTCCCACGTTCTTTCTTCTTTCTTCTTTGCAACATAGCCCTCGGTTCCCATACGCTCTTGAGCCTTTGCAA